>KZ652348.1:98075-157171 GCA_001010745.2 Gerris buenoi | reverse complement strand
TATATATATATATATATCCCTCATAAATCATAAATGTTTTGTGTTTGTATTATTTTTTTATGGCAGTGACCTTTGCTCGTTACTCAAGTTTTTTGTCCTCTCTTCTATTTTTTCTCTCGTACCTATTTATAAAATTGAGGAGGAAAAGAGGGTTAATAGCCTAAAATAGCTTTTTGTTTTTTATTGGCTTCGCATATAAAAATGGTGGGATGGTACTGTGAAAGAGAAAATTCAAATTAGGTTCTAGTGTGGGCGAGTCGAAGCAAGGGAGCAATGCAAGTGGTCTGTAGATAAGGTCTAGAATTTCGTAGTTTACAGACTTGTTTGTGACTGCTAACTACCTCCCCTAGTTTTATCCTCCTCGTCAACTTATAATATAATTTATTAGACTGGAAAATATACAAAACTGGCATTGTCCACAACAACCCTCACATCAGTTCTCTTAAAACATTTAATGTTCGCAACAATTCCGACCGCATTCAACCTTTTAGTCTCGACTGTGGCACTGATGTTAATGTATACCACATTTTTCTCTCTAGGGCTTGCAAGTGTTTTTGTCGTCCTATTCCCCGAGTTTTTTATTTGATGCCCTTGCTTGTTGTCATGGCAATTTTGCTTTCCATAACATGGAGAGCTGCGTCTGCTTGAAGTTACCCAGTAGATTTGTCGCATCCAGAAATAATAGTCCCTTGGAATAGGCAGTAACTTGACTCTAAAAAGTGGTCTCCCCTTCAGGCTAAAACCGAGGGACTTTAATCGAACTGAATTAGGATTTATTTCCCTTAAGAGAATCCTCTTTTATCTCTTTTTATTCCCCAGGCGTTATTCTACGTTTTCCCCCTTAGTTTATATTTATATTACAGTTTACACTGTCGTTTCTCTCAGTCTTTCATACGTGCTGATGTAACAAATAATTTTTATCCCTGTCCAATTTTTTTTTTTTTTTTTTTGCTGGATCATTCAATCAAATATAGTCGTTATTCTTAGTTGTCTCTCTCACCTATTTTTCCCGATTATTCGAAAAAAATTGTAGTACGAGGGTAGCAATTAATGCTATAATATATATATATATATTTTTTTTTTTTTGCTTTTAATATTTTTTGCTTTGAAGATTTCATGTTTACACTTAAAAGTACATACCCTTTTTTCTAGGATTGCTAAAATGAGCGAGATCCGACTTTCTATATAATAGTAGGAGTAAAGACTAATCCCAACAAAAACACTAGTGTAAAAAAATAAACCAAGTCTCGGGTAAAAAGTAGTGAGATCGTAGGTTTAGCCAAGTCTCCCACTGTCCGAGTAAGTTCCACTAGGTCTAATTTATCCAGTGCAAGAACATGATGTTCTCACATGATGTATTTCATTGATGATTTCATTTGAATCATTCATTTGAATTGAAAATCATTCATCATTTATCATTCATTACTCATCATTCATCATTTATCATTCATTATTCATCATTCATCATTTATCATTCATTATTCATCATTCATTTGAATTGAATCATTCATTTATGATTTCATTTCATTTCATTCACATTGATGTATTTCTAACATGATGTATTTCACTTCTTTTTGTAAGTAATTTTTCATGGCCCCAAACAATTTTCTTTTTTCGTTTCTTATCTTTGTTCTTGTTTTATTGTTCTTAGGTCTTTTTACTTTTCCTCACTACTAATAGTAGGAAAAGTATTGTTTCTTTCTTTGTTCTTGTACTTCTTTGATCTGGAGTGTATATATTATATTTGCACTTCAAGATAACAGTTGATCAATTCTGTCAAATCAAACAAAACAAATGTTCTCAAAATCACTTTTCAATTTTAAAATTCTCCACTAGGTAGCTCTAGTGGCGCTGTTTACAATTTTTAAATTTTTTTACAATATTTTGAATACATGGTTTTTCTATTAGCCTTGAACGGAACAAAGAACCAGATTTTTTTCGGATTTTTTAAATTTTCCTGTATTTGTACAATAAACTCTACATATATACAAAATTTCAAGTTTCTAGGACTGTTAGAAGTGCCATAGAATTATGATGAGTGAGTGAGTAAGTGAGTGAATGAGTGACGAAATAACAAAACTTTAGGCTCATATATCTTATGAACTACTATGGCTAGAGGTGTGAAATTTTTATTTCCGGTTCAGTTTGTCATGAACTTTAAATTAAAATTAATTTTATATATCTAAGTATCTTTANCACAACGTTTTACGCGAGACTTCACTAATTTTTTTACACTTGTGTTTTTGTTGGGATTTCACTTCTATTTGTAAGTAATATTTCATTGCCCCAAACAATTTTTCGTTTAAAAAAATTCTTGGATCTTTTTTCTTTCTTTGTGTTTGTTAATCTTTCGGGTAACGTCTTCGTCGCTGGATGTCCAAATTGAACTAAATAAAATTATCTGCAGTAAATATGTTACCACTTAAGGATAATTGTCAATCAATAATGTCAAATCAACCTCAACGAACGTTCTCAAAATCACTTTTTGATTTAAAGTTCTCTGCTAGGTATCTCTAGTGGCGCTGTTTACAATTAATTTTTTTTTTTTTTTCAATTTTTTGAATAGGTGGTTTTTCTATTAGCCTTAAAAGGGACAAAAAGCCAGATTTCCTTTATTTGTACAATAAACTCTACCTATAGACAAAAGTTCAAGTTTCTAGGATTGTTAGAAGTGCCTTTGAATTATGATAAGAGTGTGAGTGACGAAATAACAAAACTTTAGGCTCATATATCTTATGAACTATTATGGGTAAAGGTGTGAAATTTTTATTTCTGGTTTAGTTTGTCATGAACTTTAAATTACAATTAATTTTATATATCTAACTATCTTCAAAAGGATAATAGAGGGGGGTCCAAATTGCCGTGAGCTGGTTCCAGTAAAGGATGGTACGGCTGTGCTCGACTTGGCGGGGGCACTGCCCTGCCCCCAGATACTAACTACTTATACATAAAATATACATTACAAATTCACGGTCCAAATTGCCGTGAGCTGGTCCCAGTAAAGGATGGTACGGCTGTGCTCGACTTGGCGGGGGTACTTCCGTGCCCCCAGATTTTAGTTCCGATTGAGCACCGATTCTTGAAATAATTTTCATTTTTTTCACGAGTAATTATTACATATTGTCGGTATTGCCTCTCACTTTGCACTAAATGAGCAATCTAATTTTAGTTGGAGAAGGTCAATCTCAACGACGAAGCCATTGTTAGGGTTTTTCCGATCCTCCTTAGAAGAATTAGCCTTACCCACTCACTGGATTGTGCCGAATGAAATTTAATTGTCTTGTTATATTTACATTGCATATTTTTATTCTGTTAATCTTAATAATCATTTGTTTTTTGGGGGGATCAGACATATTACAATCCTGGTTGTAATCTTCTATGAATGATCTTTCTATATTTTTATTTTTAAAGAAGATGAAGCTTTGGATATTTCTATCTCAATTTTGACAGACGAGGGAGTTAGTGGTAGTTATTTTCTTCTATACAGAGTATATGCACATTATATTGTGGGTCGGCAAACACTACTTAACTGCCTCTATGTTTTATTTATGTGTATAAGTGATTTTTTTTTTTTTTTTTTTATTTTTTTTTTTTTTGTGGGAATGAATCATTCCCATCTCAGGCGGGAATTCTTAATGTAGTGGAAGTTGGATTTTTTTCTTTGGTGGAATGGGGTTTAAAGTGTTAAGATGAAGGGTTATTGTATGGGCCGTTTTGTTGGTGGTAAGGGCTGGACCCCCGGTCGTCATGGTAACAGACAGATGCCCCCCGGGAGGTTGCTAAGTAAAGGTGTTGTTTTATTCATAAACTCATCAACTAGTGGACAGTGAGTGATGCACTCCCGCCTCTAGATGAGACTTTGGACCCCAGGCTGCTATTCCAATACCACTTCAACAGCTTTTTCTTTTCTCAGCCCACTTCCTCAAACTTTAATTCTCTTCCACTTTTATTTTATTCATTTCGCTCGACGTGTCCGGACTGTTCCTCTATAGAGGCAAGTATAGGGTTTTTACCCTCCTCAATTCTTTCAACGATTTCTTGTTCACCCTGTCAGTTTTCCTTTCAAAGGGTCGTCTTGTGTAAGATGTAACTTTTATCTTGCTGCCTGCCATTTAAAATTAATCTCGTCTTGTAGATATACCCTTCACTGAATAAATCTTGAATTTTACAGCTTGTTCATTATAAATCCTTTTATGTACACCAACTCGGGTTGATCTAGTTATGGGTTATTACTTTTACATGACTTTCGATCTTAAATTTTTTTCCCCTTCCTTTTCACCTTAAATAAGTTATCTTTGTAATAGAGAAAGTGGAAACGAAATTTGGGATAACGAGATTTGGCGCAGGTTTAAAGGTTCCAAACCTAGTAGGGTAATCATTTTTGTTTCAATCCATAAATTTATCTCTAAAAATATATCTTCCATGGCACAAATTTATACTACTTTTATAATATACACCACAGACATCAATCGTTTTAAAAAGTAAACAATCTCTAACTGTTATTTTTTCATACTTTTTTTTTAACTATGAATCTTTTTTGAATAATGTCAATAAAGTTAGCAGATAACATGTTTGACCTAAATCCGCATCTACATCAGTTGATTTTTTATGAAATACCCTTTTATAAACTCAGTTTTATGGTCAGTTAAAAATATTATATACGCAGGTGGATAGATTTTCTGCAATAATTCTTGCCCAACACCAACAAATAATATGTCAAATCTAATATTATTATAAACGTGTACCTACTTTTATGTAATTATCTAGATCGCGTGGTTCCCACAATATGCCGGCTGCTTATCATTAAATTAGTTATTTGAATCATAACATCAAAGGTAAAATATATACTAGTCAGTAGACTTTTTCTCAGCATTCATCAGAAAAACAATTGTTATGTGGTTCAAAAAATAAATTTATCAAAGGGGAATAGACATTATTTTTTATTTATTTCAATCGCGATACGACTTCCCTTACAATAATTTCCGTGGATTTAATATTACATTCTGAGTATTTATTGAATGACGTCACATCTCGCATGAGTGCCTGTAGGAAATGTCTAATAAGAACATCGTATTATCAATTTTATTATCAGTTTTCTTATTATTTAAACAAAGCATTATTTATATATTTGATTTATGAATCTATGACGTATTTATGTCGATTATTTATCGAAATTGGCGAAAATATCCATATATTTTTTGAGTATCTAAATATAAAAGTTTTTAGTGTTAAGTTATCAGTTATAATCTCTCCTTATCTATACGAGCGTGTAAAAAGCTAATTATATATAACAGTGGTTATTTTATTTTATTTATTTTTATATAACAGTTAATTATATTTATAATATGCGTCAATTTCTATTCAAGATATCCCTGAAATAGCTCACACGATCTTTTATCTTTTATATACTCCATACTTGTTGTTTCATAGATAAATTTTTAGATTCGATCCTATTGTTACCCTGGAAATAGTTATGCGCTAATAAATAAATTAATATTTGAGTAGTGCTTTAAAGTTTATAATCTTATTGTAAAGATTTTTGAAACGGAATTCCTTATGGCACGTTACAGCTTTGGAGCCCGATAGTGAATTCGGAAAAAAACGACCATCACGAAACAACTACATATTACAAAACCTACTGCCACATGCCGACCGTCGCAAAATCGACCAATGGCAACTTGAGTAAAATATGACCGATTAAGTTTAAATTTGGTACACAACTCTGGGTGTTTTACCAATGCCCAGAACGTGTTTGTTGGACAACGTTATCCCCCAAGCGTTCGCGCGCAACGCTCGCGTAAACGTAAATTTCAAATATAAAATTGGACTTCACCTATTCAATGAGAGCAATAACTTTTTTAAAATTCAAGTTTGCGATTTCTTAAGTGTAATTTTTATGGAAAGTTTAAATACAATGTTCAATAATAATTAAATTTAAGTACTAAAACTTGATAAATGGTCAAGTAATTATGTACTCGTATATGAGAATCGAAATGATTTTTTTAAGGAGCGGAAGCCTGGGGGTAATAAATTAAGTTCAAAATAAAATTAATTAACTAATTAATTTAGATCAGAATAAAAATGTAATTTACCTTTTTTATGTACTTGTATTGTAAAATTGTTATTAACAGGGTTCTCTTTATACTGTCTTATTAAAGCAAAGTAAAGTAAAATATCCACCATTAATTAAAAATTAGATACTATCTATTAGGGAAAATTCTTGGTGTTGGTTCTAATCTATAGGAGCCTTGGAGTTATATAATCTGAGTTAGAGAGGAAGTAAGGTCCAGGATTGGTAGTCTCTATTGTCCAAAGTGGGACTGGTGTTGGCCAGTAGATAGGAAGGTGGAAGTAGAGTCTCTTTGTTAGTGTTGACTATATATAGAAGCTTCTCTTGTTTGCTCTTTGGTGTACTGGAACATTACACACGGACACACGGTATCCGCCACTAAGAGCCAAGAGGTCGAAACGAGTACCACCCTCTGTATTTCCCGTGGTTAAACTCGCTATGTTTTCCTCTTTCCATTTACTTTTTGTATTTCTTTAATGTTTAAGTTTGGTTTGCCTTGAGTGGGCTCATCCTTTAGATCTTGCCCGTG
Source organism: Gerris buenoi (assembly GCA_001010745.2). Taxonomy (NCBI): domain Eukaryota; kingdom Metazoa; phylum Arthropoda; class Insecta; order Hemiptera; family Gerridae; genus Gerris; species Gerris buenoi. The sequence continues at coordinate 150,572 of KZ652348.1, read as the reverse complement.
GTTTCCAATCCCTTTAATTCATTAGATATTTGCTTCTTGCTACCCATTACTACTTTAATCTTTAATCTAAAGACGCCCTTAATACTTTTGTACTTCGTCTCTTCTATTAGTTTATTCAATTATATTTCGTACACTTATTTGTTCAAGCTGGAATAGTACATTGTCTTTTAGCTTGTTCGAATATGAGAATCTTGATTAGGAGAAAGCAGATAGATACCTTATAGACTCATAGTTAACTAAACATTTTATTTTAATCTTCCACTAATTAAATAACTAACTTAAAAATCTTAAGTTGCGTCATTAAAGTTTTGCGAAATTATAGGTGATCACCTTGAAGATGTGTTAGCGTTTATAGGAGAGGCTTCAGGTGCTCTTCCTGATTTTACTGACTTCCAAATGCAGTAATAATCTTATTTCCATTCATAGGTAGAGAGACATGTTCCATCCTCCATTTTCTCCTATTTGAAACAAAATGTTTTTGATTTGATGTAAACAAATGTTGTATTTCAGATTTATTTATGAAACTTCATGTATCAATTAAATTACTGACGCGACGAAACTAAAGTCAATTTTGTAGTAGGTCGAATGAACTTTAATATAATCTGTTATAATAAGAAACATCAATTAAAATAGAGCCAAATTTGGTAATTTTCTCAAAGTGTGTCTCCTTTATATAAAGTCTATCTTAATTAAAAAAAAAAAAAAAAAAAAAATTAAAGTAGACAAATTATTCTTGATTGCGCAAACACAAGGTATTTCAAACAATTTTTTTAATTATTAAGGTCCGAAGGCAAAAACAAAGCCACTTTCAATAACCTGCGTTTGTCAGTCTGTCGTAAATGCTCCTGTATCTCCGAAAGTACCCGACGCCAAAATTTAAAATTTTGAAGTTTTGTTTTGTCTAATTACACCCCCGCAGGTTAATTATTGGGATGCCCCAAAACCAACGTGTTGGCGTTAAAGGGGTTGCATTCATTTTAATTTTAAGCGAAATCGCGTTGTGTGAACGTATTATATGAAAAATGAGGACGCATTGAGTAGAGATAATTGTATTTATTTAGTTGTTTTCTTGTGTCAATTTATCTTGGCGCCATTTGTCCTTAAACAAATGTTTTTTCGTGTCACCCCATCGTGTTTTTTGTGTAAATTGTTAAAACTAGTGCATTATTTAAATTGTTTATAATTTGTTTTATTATAAATTTAGGTTTTTTGGAACGAAGTTCCTTAGAAGCACGTTCTGGAGCCCGGCAGTGAATCCGAAAAAAACGACCAAAATCACCGTCACAAAATAACCGTCACGCAAAATCACAGTCACGAAATCTACTGTGTACGATAACGTTTTTTGCGTCTACGATAACTTGAGTCAAAGATGACCGAATTAGTTGAAATTTGCGGTACACATGTTCATTTTACCAATAGCCAGGCTGAGTTCGTTGGACAACGTTATCCCCCAAGCGTTCACGCGCATCGCTCGCATTAACATAAGCTTCAAAAATGTTAGAACGGGAAAAAATGTTATCGACAACATTAAAGAAGCCGGTTCCTTGACTTGGTTAGTTTATAGTTTATTGTTGTTATATATGTCAAAATGTCACTTAAATCACGGTTTTTGTTAAAAGTAAAATTGATCTGTGCTGACGCTTATTTCATCATATTAGGTATATTATTTTGATACTGCCTACCTAATTCAAGAAAAAATTCTAAGTTCATCTATTTAATGAGACAAACAACTTTTTAAATATTTTTTTTAAATAATCCAAATTACAATTATCAATAACTACGGGAGACATACAGAGAAAAATACACCCCCGCACCGCGAACATGGTAAGAGCACCTGTACGGTAAACAGAGGTCCCGTGGTTCGTTTCCCGGTGCGGGGGTGTATTTTTCTCTGTATGTCTCCCGTAGTTATTGATAATTGTAATTTGGATTATTTAAAAAATTTAATCATTCCGTAGTAATAAAACTACCAAAAATTTAAAAATTGAATATTTTTTTTAGTAAAACGAACATCGACATTGTTATGAAGTGATAAAGATCGCTAACGCTTAAAACAAGAAAACAACGGCTAGGTACAAACAGTTAACTATTTTTGATTTTGTCTCTTTTCTATCTCCGCCATGTAAAAGTAGTTAGCAACGTATAAGTACTTAGCAGTGTGATTTTATAAATTATATTTAATGATAATGTAAGCAACTTCGTTCCTACCGGGTGTCCCACGACACCACATGTATTTTTATTTTAAATTTCTACTAGTACCACTGTTAAACAATTGTTTTCTAATATTTTCTTTGCTGTATATACATTTTAGTTCAGAGTGAGCCTCAAGCTTATTTTTAAAGCTGTCATTACGCTTTTGCTTTTATATTACATTATTCGGTATCGTTTACCCTAGGAATTTTCAATTTTAACGAGTCTTGCAAGGTTTTGTTTCATGACCAACATCAAAGCGATGCAGGGTTAATCTCAGCTAAGCTTTCTAACGTCCCTTAAATATTCACTTCAAAATATTCATCAAAATTCCCTTCTGTATAATTGAAATTGATCGCAGGATCTTTGTATACTACTAAAATAACACGCGCATGCTACTATGGTTTTATTAGTTACAAAGTGTGTAGTTGACATATTCCAAATATATCTGTGTTTTTAACATATTTCATATTATACTAAGACAACAAAATGGCGGTGGCGAAGAGTAGAAATGTGAAAGAGAATGAATTTATAGCAGATATAAACTTTGTCTCAAATTTGGCACTACCTAGCTCTCCCTATTTCTCTTTAGATTATTTGTTATACTATTTTTTTAATATATATTTTTTTTAAACCTTCCTCGTGTGAGTGGTGTAGAGAGATTATATTGTAATGTGACTATTTGAAATTTTGACGGATTTAAACGTATTAAGGCCCCCCTGAGTCCAAAAAATTATTTAAAAAAATTCTTTCCCTGTCGTCCTAAACTACGGGGCTGACTCCGATGAAATTAGGCATTCATGTTCACACAAACCAAACCGAGGAGAAATCATTAAATTAATTTTAGCCCTAAATGGGGGGGAGGGGGGCTATCCCTCTAAAACTCTAAATTGATGAAACTAAACAAGAAAATTTAAACACGTGCTTTTATGATTAAAATTTGTTTGTTTGTTTTTTTTTTAACACTTGTCTATTTTGTTTGACAAGAGATATATATTTTTAACTTTTGTCGAAATTTACCGCCAACATTTTTCTATATAAATGTGAAAATTATTAGTTTACATCCTAATGCAAACTATTTTGTATAACTATTGATTAATTATTTTGTCATTAGAAATATATAGTCTGTGAAAGTTTCCAGCTTTCTGCGGGTATTTGAGAAGTGGGTCAAATTTAGGTTACAAGATTTGGAGACAAAAAAATTAAATATAAGCGTATTGTTACTTAATGACTAATTATTTTATTGTCAGCGGATATACATAATTTGTGCAAGCTTCAGCTTTCTAGATTGTCAAGAAGTGGTTTAAATTCAGGTTACAAGATTTGGAGACTAACAAAAAACAAGGAGAGTTTTTAGTTAATGCAAAATTGACACTATGCGTATTCTACTTAACTTCCAACAAAGGCAAATTCCTTCTCCATTGCCTAGTGAGTGACCTTCATTAATTATATGTTAAACTTTCCTGTTGGACAACTTTCAGAGATGCCTATTTCCTTTTGTATAATTTGTATTTAATTATTGGAAGTTGATCAGGGTAGGCACTAGTTAATGATTGAAACTCGAGGCGCGGCGCAGAGGCTAGCCTAAGCCACCATTTCATGTACGTTTACCTGATCATATTATTATATACAAGCTTGTTTTTATGACTACATTTTTAGCAGCTATACGTACTCTTATGCGTGTAACGTGTGCAAACTAGTTTGTATGCGGTAGCCCGTGTGTATGCTGTATACAAACTTTGGCATGCTTGATGTTTTAATTTCACATTGTTAATTATAAGTCCACATTTATTTACATAAAATGTAAGAATTACGCTTTAAATTTTTAACCGACCGAGACCAAATTTCGCTTACAGAGAGTTAGAAAAGGGTTCATTAAACATGTATTCTTATATTCGATAAGAGAATTTCTAGACAAAGCATTCGGCGAGTTTAAATTGGGGTCGATAGAGGGTAAAAAATAAAAGAAAAAATAAAGAAATCTAAAATTAGACAATGGCGTTATAAATCAGAGCAAACAAGAAAACTCTGAACTCAGTCTCGTCTTATCACTTGTGCTATCTCATCGTTAAACAAGTTTTTCCCCTAAAAAAGTTTTAACCGAAACTAAGTTTATCATTCATCATCATTATCCGTTAGTAGATAAAAAAAAAATGACAGAAATGGAAAATTGGTGGGGTTGTTTGAATTTTTCTTATTGGGGAAAGTTTTTATTTTTTTATTTATACAGGTTTGTAAAGAGGTGGAATGTCTAGATTTTTATTTTCGTTTTAGTTCAGTTGTTTACCGCTTGTTTATAAATCTTTAAGTAAAATTAGTCTGGAGGTCGCAAAGAAGAGGGTGTTTATGTTCAAATAGCTGGGAGGAGTCGTACATACTCTAAACAGATTGATTAAATTTTAAGAAAGGTAGTTTTAAAAACGATTAAGGGTCTTAAATAAGGTATAAATACACCAACGTGCCAGGAAATGCTGACATTGAACTTATATTTTTTTTGTTTTTCACTTTTAGTTTGGTTGTAATAATCGTGTGCATTCTATTTTTCTAATATTACGGACAAATTTAACGATAAATCACTAATAATTGTATTTTACTTTATGAACCAGATAATACTGAAACAAAGTTGTTTCTTTATTAGTTTAATATAACATATTTAAATATTAGTTGTGTATTACCCTTTTTTCTAATTTATTCTTTAGTATATAAGGTCTCTAGGGCATTAATTACAATAAAACTTTATAACAACTCCATTTCGGCTATATTTCACCTCCTTTGAGGCATCTTCAGGCCTAAAAGAAGATTTTTAATTTTATTCAACGATCTACATCATTCATATTAACATATAATCTTGTAACAACTTATATCATAATTACATATATATATATTTCTATACACTAACCTTTATTCTTTATCCTTTATAACTTGAATAAAGGTTAGTGTATGGAAATATATATATATATGTAATTATGATATAAGTTGTTACAAGATTATATGTTAATATGAATGATGTAGATTGTTGAATAAAATTAAAAATCTTCTTTTAGGCCTGAAGATGCCTCAAAGGGGGTGAAATATAGCCGAAATGGAGTTGTTATAAAGTTTTATTGTAATTAACCATATTTAAAGGTATCATAAAGTTTACATCTAATTAGGTTACACTAATGTAAATAGACTATTGTACTTAATACTCATGCTACTTGTAACAATTCAACCAAAACACGTGATTAAAAGAATAACAGTTGCAAAGTTCGGGCATTAGTGATAATGAATGTCATTTTAACGGATTCAAAGAAACTGTCTCTCCACGTATAATCTATATATATAAAATCCAAATACCACTGACTGACTCACTGACACATCACGATATCTCTGAAACCACTGGACCTACGACCATGAAATTTTGTAGGTGCGTTCCTCTAACCTCTTAGGTGCTCGCTAAGAAATATTTTTAAAATCTGACATCTTGATTCAAAATGGCGGCCATTTATACACAAAATTCTACAAGACAATATCTCCGGAACTATTTGCACTAGAACCTTAAAATTTAGAAGTTAGCTCCTTTTTATGAAGTTAGTAACTTTAGATAAATGGTGTACCAAGCGGGCATTTTGATTCAAGATGGCGGCCATATATATATAAAAGTCAACGTATGTGTGTATGTTCTTTATAGAAATCTACAGTTTTAGTCAAATCTTGATGAAAATTTGCACACTTGACCTTCAAAGCAAGGGAAAAATCAATATCTACATGAATTTTCGAAATTTAAATTTTTGTACACAGGGGTACGGGGTACAAATGTCAAAGTATTGAATACCCTTTATGATGCATATCGTTGAAAAGCTTTCTAAGAGTCCAGTAATTGTTGCTATGTACAGTTTTATCATATTTTCACTTAGGAGGTGGGTAAAATAGAAAAATATAGAAAAGAATAATAAAAGAAAATATAAAAAGAAGTATATCCGTATGAGGGTATGTCTTTTTATCCTAATTTGATGAATATTTACACACTTTTTCTTCAAAACAAGTTAAAGGTCACTGCCTACATGAGATTACGAAATAAAGATTTTGGTACACCGGGGTACGGGGTACAAGTAATGAATACCCTTCATCTTCATGATGCATATCGTTGAAATGCTCTTTAAGAGTACAGTAATTGTTGTTACATGTGTACGGGGTACAAATTACAAAGTAATGGGTACCCATCATGATACAAATCATTGAAAAGCAGTTTAAGAGAAAAGTAATTGTTCTTAAGTACAGTTTTGTCTTACTTTCATTTAGAAGGGGGAGAGGTAAAATGGAAATTTATATCTATATCTCTATATGTGTATAAAAGTCAACATATGTGTGTACATATGTATGGTCTTTTATACAAATCTACAGTTTTAATCCGATCTCGATGAAAAGTTGCACACTTGACCTTCAAAGCAAGGGGAATGTAACGGTTTACATGAATTTTCGAACTATAAATTTTGGTTCAAAGGGGTACGAGGTACAAGTAATGAATACCCTTCATCTTGATGCATATCGTTGAAATGCTCTTTAAGAGTACAGTAATTGTTGTTATGTACAGTTTTCATATTTTAATTTAGGAGGGGGTTTAATTTAGGATATTTGCAAATTATCTTATCAAAGAGGAGGGGGATATAAGTAGGAGAGATAAAATCTAGATACTCTCGCATAGTAAAATAATTTGTATGCTTTCCTGGTAGTTTATAAACTTATCAAATATAAAAACACTCCGTAGCGAAGCACGGGTATCCAGCTAGTAATACATAAAATATAGTACATTAGGGTGAAATGTTTTATTTGAATTTATTAAAGCAGCTTTATGTATAAGGTCATAATCAGTACCGATCATGAAAGAACTAGAGTTACATTTATAAACTAACTAGCTGAAGTACCCGGCGAAGCCCGGGTTCCTACCTGTCGGAACATAGTTTTACCAACTTAGAAACCTTCCCGGGCATGCGTCCAACCATTTCCCAAAGTTTCATCGCAATCGGTTGCCCGGTTTAGGCAGGCATAAGAAACATTCATTTTTATATGTATAGATTAGAAGGGGTGAGTCTATATTATGTTTCAGACGTACGTAAGACTCATTGGTTGAACCAAATTTTTCCTCATCCTATCTGTATTTTCCACCTGTATTCTTTCTCTATCTTCACACATATGCACCTTTCGAATGATTGCTATCCATGTAATTATTCCAGCTTTGATCTCAATTACTAGCGAGTCAGTCTGTCAGCCTGCTGAACGAGTAGAGTACTATTAGAATGATTACTAAACCGGAAGTCCCCCGGAAGAAAGAAAAATAGTTAGTAGTATTATTGTTTCCCTAACTTTTAGAGTAATCTTTTGATTTGATGCAATTATTTATCTGTATATTTTAAAGACCATTGCAAAGAGTATGTGAAGTTTTACTTAAAGGTGCCCCTAGACCTAAACGATCAGTAATATCGTCAATAATATTGCACATTATATTGCTGGGACGACACACACGTTGCTGTGTGTCCCAATCATTTTGTATTATTGTCCAATCATTTAGTTTACAACTGACACTCCTACAGTCAACATGTGAAATAAGAATAAAGCAAGTTGTCTAGCCATTGTTTTTGTTAGAGCTTTAAAATAAAGATGGAGAAAAAAACAAAGATGGATGAAGGAATAGTCCACAAAAAGAAATTAATACACTCATGAAAATTTGTTAAGTGACCTAAGAATATTTGAACCAACTGTTTTTCGACACTTTCTGCGTATGGACAATATATTATTTGATGGACTCTTGAGTCTTGAGAATGGTTATTCCTAAAATTACATCGCCAATGTAATTGTCAGCATATTCGTTGACATCCTCTGTCTAGATGGCATTTTGTGACGTTCTTGGTTCTTCCTGATCAGTTAGAAACTTTATTTCTTCAAAATACCATAATGTTGGTTCTAATATGCCATCTTTTTCAGAACCACTTTTTTCAGCATCCTTCAATCATTTTCTAAAGTTAGTAGTGCGCAGAGAGCCGGCGTGTGGATTAAATTACTTAACCACGTCTGCTCGGCCATCACTGAATCAAGAGCGGTACGAGGTCGTGGGTTCGATCCCTGGGCGTGATGCTCTGATTTATATGGCTCACTAATGATCACATCAAACTCGCTTCGGCGGTACAATGTAGAGGAAGTGAAATGGCTGAAAATCTTTAACAGGGGATTGTAAAATGGGCCTAAAAGATGGCCTACTAAAAAAAAAAAGTAATTGCTTAGTTCGAACAAGTGGTTCGTCCTACCCGTCCTGTAATAGTACTAGGACCTACTACTAGTAGTGCGCAATGAATAAATTTTTCTTTTAACTAACTGCATCTTATCAGCATCTGGTTACTTCTCTCTATGTTTACAAAGCAAACGTTCGTATTTTTATTTTTTATACATTCTGTTACTATAATTATTGCTTTTAATATTTCACAAAGTTGGTAAGCTCTAATATAGCTATAGTCATTCTTATTCTAAAATACATTTCCTGTCTTTGTGTTTATTCGTTTTCATTTCATAAAGTAATTTGCAATATGTAAATGTCAAGTAAAATGTTCCAGTAAAAATCCACTGCCTGGCTGCCGAGACAGAACTAAACTACCTAATATTGCGCTATATCATCCACAGACGATTCAATATTTATCAGATTGCACAATAAATATCTAATTATTTTTTGTTTTCAATATATTGTGCAATCTTTTAGTATGATCTACTGACGGTCGATATTATTGTGCAATGTGTTGACTGTAATATTGAATATCTAGGACCCGCTTGGACAAAACCGTTTTTTTTTTTTTAGGGTTTATGATATTGCATCGTAATCTATAAGCTTATTTTTGCTATCATACTAACTTGGGTTAAAATATGTAAAATGATCATTTTAGATGGGTTTTTGTGGTGGGTTTAGGTTAAATTAACGACTGTATGTCTTGACAACGTAACGGCGAAATTGTATAACTCGAAGTTATGCCGCTATGTCCTTTAACTTTATTCATTCAATTTAACCTTCTCTCTGTTGCTAACTTAACTTACTCAACCCTAAAGTTATACGCCCTTAACTTTCCCACCTCTAAAATATCTTATTCCCACCGTGAGGGTGAAAGGGACTTTACTGGTTGAACGTTATAGAATATTTCGGTGAGGATTTCTCCGCTACTAAGTGTTATATTTAGATGCTATTTTATTTAAAGTCCACTCAATTTAACCCCTAAACATATTACCACTCTTGTTGAAACCGGTTAGACTTTTATTTAAAAACCTGAGTGTTGTTTTGTTAAATGGTCGTATAGAGCCTTTTAAGTTTGCTTTTATTGTTTTTACGTCTATATTAGTCCCATTTAAACAAACAATTTTATTTTCTTACTTTAAATATAAAAAGTCTAAACGCAAGATAAATTCCAGCTTTATGATTTCTACCTCTAAAAATATCTTAACTCCACAAATATTCTAACTTTTTCCATTATTACAATAAAAATCATTTCCAAAACACGTGATTGAATAGAAATATATAAAAAACCATTATGAACAAAAGATGAGAGAGTTTATAAATAATCACTCACGGTTTTAGTGGCTGGATATATGTATCTCATAATTATGTACAGATTTTATGCTTTCTCTCATATCTCATGAAAAGTTTAGACAATTTACCTTAAAATGATATTATTGTAGAAATATTATCATAACAGTATTATTAAAATAAAGTTGATTGTCTTTACCGAGATTTAGTCGTACTTATCTGTGATAATTGTTAAACTAATAATTTCAACCTAAGTAGTTGAAAACAGTTTGCATTAAATTTTTTGATTTTACAATTATTATCAACTTTTGACACTCAGATTGGCCAACCAATCTGAGTTCTCTCTTTATCTGATCTTATTTTTACCTATAATATATAGTTAAAAGTCATATTGACACTTTCTTTTATTCGTTCTTTGTTGTCAAAATGATTCAGTAATGAATATTTGAGAAGGATTAATGTTCAGGAATGGTTTATAGTATGCTAGAAAATGTTAATAGCGTGTTTATAGTTTCAAATACAACAACCATCCTTATGTAAATCAATAAAATAGTACTATCCGTAGTCCTAGTGTTTGAAATGAGAGGCAGACTATTTATTGTCCTACTATATCCTACTCGTTCCACCACATTCTTCACAGTTCCTGTAGATATTTTACATAGCTCTACTCTAGAGTTAGCTATTCCGACACAGTGCAAATATTCGGATTGACCTGAAATAGACTACGAGTACTGTATAAGCTCCATTATGTAAGAACAGGATGTCCGGCTGAGATAGAATTTTAATAAAAAATTACACTCAATTTATGGTGTTATTAATTTTATTTTATCTTCTATTATGTTTCTTTTAAAATTGTCGCCTTTTAAAGCCGATTTGACTAAGGTTGTAAATAAGTGAATTGCATTTAAAAGTATTTATACTTTATGCAGTGATAGTGATAAAGTGATAACATAATCAATATGCTTAATATTATTCATTCATTTGTAAGTATTTCCTTCTTGCTATGTTATATTCTATTGCTATGTTATGTTGCTTTCAACTGTATGTCTAAATTTTGATAATGGTATTAGATTTAAAGTTATAAATTATAACACTTACTTCAGGCGCGATTATGGTGGGAGATATACAATATGTATTATGGTGTTTATAGAGCAATTATACAAGAAAAAGCCATCTTGAACTAGAAACACACCAATAAACGAAAAAATCGGTCCGAGACAACATAGACAGACTGTCTCATATTATAAGTTGATAATTACTTAGCCCATCGTTCGTTTTCGTAGGTCATTTAATCATTTAATTATTTAATAATTTAATATTATTGTTCATTATATAAAAACTTATCATAAAAATAACTTCTCCTCTGCGGAAAATCGAACCCGCTCCGTCCGCATTTTGAGCTATTTTCTCAGGAACAAGATTTTTCCCGGGAAAACTGCTTATATCGTTAGATTCGAACTTAAATGAACTACATTTTAGGTTTTCTTTTTTTAACAAAATCATCTCAACCGTTTGAAATAATTTTTATTCAAAGTTTTTAAGGGGTAGCGCCCCAAAATTTGAGCTAAAATTCATATCTCGATTTCGTCTAGGGTTATGACTTTTCGTGTATGGTAACGTCTGAACGTGTATGCTAAATTTTGTCAAAATGGGACCATTTATAGGTTCCAGGCATCTACACAGACAGACATTTTTTAAAAACCACTTTTTTGGACCAAGTGGACCTCAAAATGTGTAAATCCGTCAAAATCTCAAAATATGATTATCAATGTAAATCAAATTATAATTACTATTGACAAAGGAAAATAGACTAGACAAAATATCAAAATATAATTATCTAAAAATTGAGTTTTCACGCTATCTCAATACCTTTTTTTGTATATTAAAGCTCTTAAATGTCTTGGGTAAATGTTGGGGTTATCTTTGATGGTTGATGGTTATCTTTGATGGACTCGGATCAAAATACATTCTACGTTTAATAAGCTTTATATAACCTTTTATAAGGTTTCTAATTTAACTATTGAGATCAGGACAAAAGAAGGTAAAAAATGTCAAAAACGTGGTACATACTGCGCAAGAAATTAGATTAGAGATATATGAGAGCGAGAAAACCCAGGTGAATTGGTTCAGGTAAATTCACTGCATTCTTGCAGCAACTTGGCCTTGCGCACTACCGTGCGCTCAGATACTCTTTTCCCCCCGTGTAAAAATAAAACAATTCTCTGTGGATATATTTTAATTATTAAAATGTTCTTTTTACTATATATTAAGAAATGCCTTACAACACAATCTTCCAGGTGTAAGATTTTATTGCTAGAGATTAGATTTTGGGGTGATACTATAATCAGGGCCGATTTAACTATAGGGGCACGATGGGCACGTGCCCAGGGGCGCAAGAGGTTTGGGGGCGCAACTCAAAAGGTAAGGGGAGGGGGGCACGGCTAAACTTTGCAAGGGCAAAAAATATAAATGGATATATAGTCGAGGCAACGAAGCAAAAAAGTTCGGAATTTTTTTGACTAAGACGGATCGGAATTGAGTTTTTGTTGCATTCACTACGTAAAATTATTTGTAAAAAGTGCCCGTTATTTTTTTTTATTTTTTTTTTGTACAAACCAGAAAATGCATTGCTGCAGCCAAAAATATATTTAAAAAAATCATTTTTTGAGAAGGTTTTTGGAAGATTAAAAAGATTAAAGAACTTTGTAAATAAGAGTTAGAACTGGCCCAAATCGGGTTCTCGGAGGTTTTCGAGGTCGCTGATCACGATTATGATGTTCAAATTGACCCACAGCCGACCAGGAGCTAAGGAACGCCGATGAACGTCATCAACGTGGGACCGTGGGACTCTCCCGAAATTCACGCGGGGAAAGAGAGGTCGTTGTGGGTTTTTTTTTTGGGGCGCTGAATCCGAATTTCCCGTCGAAGACGACCCCGGAACACCTGGTGCACCGGAACATGGCCCTGAACGGCACCTCTGTTGGNATATATATATATAATTATTGCTTCCAAGCTTACCTAAGGTAACGGAAGCTATGCGATTGTTCTGAACATACATTTATTTACACCTATACACCTATATCAGAAATCCGATTTCAAAAATTCGAAGGAAGAAATCTGTTTAAACCTCAGGAAATCTTAGTGGTTCTGTGTCTGTCTATCGCTCAATTTTTGCGAACCAGGATCGCACGATTTTATTGGAATTTGGTTGGTAAGTCTTAAGTATAATTAGCCCATTGTTAGTCCCATGTAAGTTTCAATCTTCTGCGTCATTTGTTTTTCTTAAACATAACCCCGATAATTCATTTATTTAAACCTATATCTTCAAAAGTACTTATCTGATTTTTATGAATGGATGGTTTGGCGAAAGAAGTCTGCAGATAGCTTCAGATTAATTTGAATCGTCAGCGCTCTTTAATTGTTGCTAAATTGATACTTTAAAGCATGTGTGTGTATACCTTTTAGTCTATATCTGATAGATGTTTTAAACTATTCAATCATGGATTTAATGATTTTTTTACCTTTCATGTTAGTAGTATATCAAGAGCGAAATTTTTGTGGTATATATTTTATTTTGAGATTTTAACATTTTAAGTTCCCCTTGAATCCGAAAAAGTCTTCAGTGATAAACGCGTGGAACCTGAACGTTAAGCTCAATTTCGATGAAATTTGGGCTGCATGTTTAAAAACAATTATATCCCGAAGCGACACCCGAAATTCAAATAAATTATAAAAACTATTTTTATATTATATTTTCGTGAGATTTTTATTAACTTGTATTGTCATGGGAACTAAAAGTAATTGATAGTGCTTAGAATTCAGCGAAAGATGAATGTGATAAAATGTTACATCACTAAACTTTTGTTAACTTAAACCCTAGAAGATAATTTATTATTTAACTTTAAATACAAATGGTAAAGTGTAAATGTAGCTAAATACATAGAATTGGTTATATTCATTGTTAGAATTATTTATGATCACTAGTTATATATAGTGTATAGTCTTTAGGTGCCCTCAAATACATAGTCATCAAAATCAGTATAGTTAAGGAAGAGCTAATATTTTATCTTAAAAAAGCTGTATATTACATTACAAGTGGAGAGAATGATAAGAAAAGGGTTTTTATTGTTATTCATATCTTCTTTCTCTTATTTTAAATTTTACTGGTGCTGAATTACCCTCTACAAATCTTTTACTCTCCCGGTTTTTTAAGTCTTAGAACTCGAGTTTCCAAATAGGTTAGATTTTTCGCTCTAATATCTCACCCATAAACAATAGAGGATGTCCCCCATTTTTTAAACCATCCCAACTCCTTTGAAAAACAAGCAGATTCAAATAGAATACGGATAAACATAAAAAATCCAGAGTAAAAAATACTGTCTGGAAGACGTTTTTTAAAAAAAACTTTTGTCTAACTTGAGCAGATCAATATTGTTATTTTTAAAGCTTACTTTCCAACGGTTTCCCTTATAAATTCTATTGTTAAAAACATCTGAAATTATCATGGTAAAATTTTAATTAAGTCTGACAACTCCTCTTATTTATGTTATGAACGGATAATTAGTTTAATTTATTCCTCATTTTTCTCTAAAATCATTTTGAAGATATATTAATTAAAGTAATATTGTTACCTTATATACATTGCAATGAGTTTTTTTCCGGGTTCTTAGCTCAATAACGTTTCTAAAGTGGTAACATTATTTTGCATGAGGGCTCTACAAAGAGACGACTTGACTTAATTGGAATGTCTTGAGTGGAACTAGTAGATCAAATTATAAAGAAAAATCAGTTTTTTCCGAGGTAGGCTGTGAAATAGTAACTTTACAGCCTAAAAAACAAAGCTAAAATTACGTGGACTTAAAAAATCTTTTCTTTACTCCTGGCAGTAAAGAAAATTTTTTTTACGTCCTAGGACGCAAACAAATTTTATTGTACTATAAGAGCTTATTAAAACTTCCGTAGGAGCGCTATTTTCTTACTGAAATGGCCTTAGTACGATAGAATTCCGCTAGATGTCAATGCGTTTTATTTATCTTTTCTTATAGTGTAACCTCTTTTTAAGGTTTCTTTTTTTTGAACTAATATTTGTTATTATTATATTGATTAATATTTAATGTTTTTTAATGTCTGCTACCTCGGAAAAAATAGCATATGCTGCACAACTGTGAAGTGTTTTTTCTTTACCTTGGCAATATTTCCTGTCTCGCTTCGCTCGACAGTAAATGTAATTGCCGCGGTAAAGAAAAAACTCACTTCACAGCCTAGTAACATAATATACTATTATTTTCATGAATTTTTTTATAAGTGCTGAATCAATTTGTTAAACATGAAACAGCGGTATACGAAGATGTGTTCTTTAGATTTGCGGTAAAATGGTCATTGGTTTGTATTTCCAATCGCCACATTTGTTCGTAAGTTAACTCAATACCATTCCGTGGGAAGTTATGATATGAGTTAACAGTTAACTTAATATTTAATAAGTAATAACGAAAGAGCTATAGATTATCTATATAATTGTCGGTGTTACCGGATATTATTACCGTAAGATCTAGGTTTAATATTTTGAAATCTTGTTTTAACTTTACAATAAAATAAAATTATTTTATCCGGATTTATTTTTTAATTGCTTCTATCTCGTTTGATAAAATTACATGAAAAATAAAACTTAAAGTGGATCTATTTTTTACTTATTGCTCGATCCTCAGACGAATATAATAATATAGAACTCTTTTACATGGGTGAGGACTGTCTTTTATATTACTATAGAAAAATGAGAATTAAATAATTATTTTGCAAAGCTGCTAATATCTATTTTGATTTGTAGATATATTATAGAGCCGTGGCATTAAAAATAAATATAGTATGTATTTATGTTATTTCACCTTGTTATTGTTGTGTGAATGAACTCTTAAAAGAGCAGTGTGTGAAGTTCTTGCAATTCTCTCCTTCATCTATTATAGTAAAGGAGTTTGTATGACCTTGTTTGTCTTCATTCTTCAAGTAGCTTCTCCCACAAGCAAACTAAATTAGATTCACTCTTAGTTCCTCTAATTTGCTTGTCCCTTGTCCCTTATTTAAATAAATTTACTTTAATATCTGTGAAGACCCCATATTAAAGAATATGTATGCATCATTTTTTCTTCTTTTGTGGAAAGTTATTGTAATGAAAAAGGATGACCTCTTACAACTTTTTAACCTTTGAGTGTTAAATGTTAAATCTCATTTAACATTTCTGTAGATTGATAGCTGGCGCTCTCACTTATACTTCATCTTTATTTTTTTTAAGAGTTTGAAAACCTCACTGTAATTTTCCCCTTGTTTCATTTATTAGTTCCGTGCTCAATGTTACTTATTGTTACTTTTAATTGGTGCGTAGGCTTCCGCGGGTTGATTCGTTAATCCGTGTCACGAAGGTGGAAATTTGACGTTTTGCTTCCACTACTGGAAGAATCTTCAGGGGTGTGGTTAATCGTGATGTTTACTTAAAGCAACACTAGTATTAAGCAGAAAGTCTTGCTGTGAGAAAACGAACTGAGAAGTATGTCTTGTTGTAAAAAAAAATTACTATATTCCTGGTCATTGTCATTTTGAGTATAATGGCATCTGAAAAGAACGAAAAGAGCACGGGAGAAAAAAAATCTACTTCATCCTCAAATCCTTGGCCTGAATGGAATGCTCAACCACCCTCTGGTATTGTGTAACTTTTAGGGTCATGAAATATTTTTATTTCAAGCTTCTCTTACCCTTAGTCTTTCCCGCCTACGATCCAGTCTCTGCAACCTCTTGTTAGGACTCTAGAAAAAAAAACTTATTCTTTGTTCATCCCGGTGTATTTAAGAGAGGGTTATAATTCTGTTAAAATAATAGAGAAAAACTTTTTGTTTTTCTCTCCCTTTTAATTTATTTTTAATGTTAATTGACATGTTCAAAATTCATAAATATATAATATCTTGACTTTAATTCTTAGGTTAAATAAAATATAATTTCTAGTTTTCCCAAAGAAGAAAATATCGGGGTAAACCAAATATGATTTATTACTAGAAATTATGACATTTCTCGAATCTACTTGTTGCTCTTTTAACCTCTGAACATTTTCCATGTCTGTTAAGAAAAATTAATCGTTTTCTCAAATAATGTTGTGAGGGAAGTATTTACCAAAGAATTTCTTTTGATAGGTTATTGATAGTTTTCGGTATCGGTTGATTTGGTCAGGTGTAGTACAATTTTTCATTTTTTATTAATGATAAAGTTTTATAGCTACAGTCATTGATATTATTTTTGGTCTTACACCATTGTAAAATTTACTATAAAAAGATAAATTACAATTTTGTTTTTTCGTAAATCTAAATTTATTGTTAATTGGTAAGTAGTTTTGGATTGCATTATATATATATATATCGTATTTGTAGAAATGTTCTGTCTTTAATAGTGATAATTTTCATATCTAATTGCCTCTTATAAAATATTTTGCTTCAAGTAAATTGCTTTTGAATGTGATCAATGTGATTGAAATTTCCACTCCGCTGTTTAATATTCTTGTGGACATAGGACAGGCCAAATCGAGGAGCATAGCTACAGCGCAGCGTGGTGGCTCCCAAAAGGGGGCATAGGGGCCATCCCCCCCCCCCGGTTTTTTTTCCATTTCAAGATTTTTTTATAGTCACTCGATAGTATATTATTTTTGTGTTTAGCGCCTATTATTTTCATATTATTTTAATAATATGTATTTCTATCTCCACAATATTTACCTCCACTTTCCAAAAAAATAATTACAAATAATATTAGAGCCATACCGTGGTAAAAAAAAATTGTGGATGAAAAACTATGCACCAAGGTGTCAGGTGTCAGAAAAATAAAACATTGTGTAAACTCGGCTTTATTCTTAACAGGAATCTGTGGCTATGTCTCTTATTATTTTGTAGGACAGGTAACAAATAAAGCGCCTTAATAGTGACGTGTTCAAAGCCTTCATATAAAATAATCAGGACTATATTCTTCGTTTTACGTCATTTATTCATTTAAGAATAAAATACTCTATGAATTTAGGGGTTATTTAATTTGCAGTTTAGAGGCTATTTAACAAAAGAAGCAATAAAATTATTTCAGAATTAATTAATTAATTTATCTTCTAATGACGTTATTACTCTTAACACCTTCTTTAAACAAAAAACTGACAAACGTTCTCGGTGAAAAATCGGTTACTTATTTTAATATGAACCCGAAGGTGTATAATAAATTTGTATACTTTTCTAAGATGTCCTTAAAATCTGTGATATTTATGTTAAATTGTTATTTGTTTTTTGTAAATTTATGCAATTTATTTTAAATTTTAAAATGTTTAATAATATTCAGACTGTGTAATGTAGTTGGTGGAGTAGAAAAATGCATTATAAAATTTATATTATATTATTTATTAATTTGACAAACTCTCTTCGAGGAATTTTATGACACACATCTAAATGTTATTTTGACTTGTAAGTAGAATTTTTTAATTAGTTGTTATNAAAAACTTACGTTCATTTATACTTATGTATATCTTTAAAAGTACTGATCAGATTTTTAAGATAATTGGATGGTATGTTGAACATAGCCCACAGATGATCTACATTAACTTGAACTGTCTGCGCTCTAAATATATATATATACATTTTTTTTTTTTTACTGAAAAAGTTAGCAGTATTCATATGAAGATATCTACAGTACAAACGTAAACAAATTAGGTGTTCTTAATGTATGATGTATGTAATGAGAACAGTCATAAATTTTCCAATCCACAAGACTTTAATTTTAGGGATTTAATTTAATTGCTTGGCCTACATGGTTTAAAGAAATATAGCCACTGATTCCAAGCATTAGTACCGCGCGGACTGTGGGGGATGAAGGCTATTCAAGAATAATGTGTTTTATTATTTTTAAATTAATTTATTAAACTGCTCTTCTTTATTCCTCCTCGAAATAATTGTTGATTAAATTCGTTTATTTTGTTACTTAATCTTACTCCTATTGTTTTGACTACATTTAAATTAGTTCAATTGATTATACGTAAACTTTATAAAGAGAAAAGGGAAAACCTAAAAACCCCCGTCAGGTAAACTCAAGAAGAAATGCCTCTTTGAGAGAAGTAAGAGAAACTTTTTTTTTTGAAGGGTAGAAGATAAGACAGAGTTTTGCCTTCGACTGAAAGGGTTTCGCCATCTCCCTTCCAGTTTTTTTTCTCGGCTCTTTTTATGGGAGTCTTGAGTTACTCTGAAAGAGAAATCAATATAAGTCCCTCTCTCTCTCGCTTACTATACTGGGAACCTTTCACAGTCCTTAAAATGTATGCTAACATTTCTATCCCTGAAAGAAAAGGTCCAACCGATCAGAAAACGGCCAAAGAATTCAACTTTTCTGGCTTTATTTCTTTTTCTCTCTCTTTGATAACTTTTTATAGAAGGGATTCCTCTTCTATGTAAGGTTTTTTTAAAAAAGGGTTTTTTTTAGGAAACTCAGCATTTTGATACTCTCTAAGGGACGAAAAAAAGGTACAAAAAAGATATAAAGTAACCCGTTTTACGTTATTTTATTTTTTAACGTAGCTTTGGAGTAGTGTTTTATATAGATAAGTTGTTACTATCTTGGTTTTTCGTTGTAAACCCCATTTCGAAGGATGTGAAGATGTTGTTATTTATTTTTTTCAATATCCTAGAAAGAAATTGTAAGTGATTTGAAATTGAAACGAATACTTCATATTATTTTTCTTGGATTTTATTATTCTAAATTAGTTTAGTCAAGTTCCGATTTCTTCATAATTAATTTAGGTCTTTCTGAATTTTATTCGTAAATGAAGTTACCCATTTTGTAGGTTTCGATATGCTTAATACTTTACTCATGGGGTTCTACATTTTTGCAGTTTGAAATATAACCACCTATAGCCATTCTTCGCTAAGGCTGACCTAAGGTACTGCTTCTTTCTCTTCTTTCCATGAGGTCTCGTCACTGATCCTGAAGCCCCTTGAAACTAACGAGTGGATGACGTCTTTCTTCTGCGTCGGATGGTGATGTGACGCTGCATTGAGGTACCTATCCGTGTGCGTGGGCTTCCTGTAGGCGGCGCGTCCTAGAGTTCCGTTGGTCTTCTTCGTCACCAGCACATCCAGGAAAGGGAGGCAGTCCTTCTCTTCAATTTCCATAGTAAATTGGATCTTCCTATGAATCGAATTCATATGACGGAGGAAATAATCCAAAGTCTCTCTTCCGTGTTTCCATAGAAGAAAAACATCTCCACCTGCAGAAGCGAGGGCCCTATCTTCGAAGTCTTCTAAGAATAGGTTAGCAGCTACAGGCGACAAGGGGCTACCCATGGACGAAGTTGGTGAAAAGAGACACGATGTCGAAGCTAACCAGGAGATCTCCTTTCTCGACGTACAGTGATGACAGTTTCTCAACGAAGTGGGTCGAGATCTTGACGTAGCTCGAAGTCCTTCTTGAAAGGGGATGCAGTTCTTTTGCAAGATGGCGGGCGACTTCGTGGGTAGCAGAACTAATAGCGCTAACGATGGGTCGCATCGGGAAACCGTCCTTGTGGATTTTCGGCAGTCCGTAGAGAAGGGGCGGCTTTGGGTCTGTGCAAATAAGTTTCCTCTTTTCTCCGTCTTCCAGGGATGAATCCTTGACGAGTCTGTTGATCTCCGCTTTTACTCGCAGCGTCGAGTTCCTGATCTTACTGTAGGTGCAGTCGTCGAGCAGAGCCTTCATCTTCCATGTCTAGTCCTTCTTGTACATCCATACATTGTAAGGGAGGCTATCAAGAAACAACCGAAAAACTTCAACAGAGAAGATGGATTCACTCTTTCCCGGAAAACCAAACTGTTTATTACGAGTGTACCCGCGGAAGCCTACGCACCAAGTTATTTACGACTACTATAATAACTTATCTTAACCATAATTTTTTTCTATATATTATTATTTATTATTTAAATTTCTATTCAATTATTATTTATTTTTGAAGAATGGGCTATTTAGTGCGTAGGCTTCCGCGGGGAGACTCGTAATACTCAGCTTGGTTTTTCGGTCCAATCCGCGTCACTAAGGGGTTCGGATGTTCGGATTTTACCCCTTAGTTACCCATATATCTTAAGTTTTAATGTCAAGTTACACTTAAAATAAAAGCCACTATTACTATTGGTATGTTATACTTATGGTAACATATTATATTTGATTAGTATTATAATTTTGGTTTATTACATTATAATTACCCTATTATTTAGAGCTTATAATAAATGATTTCGAATAATTGTCACCTGTTAAAGCTCTAGATGCAAGTTGTACTTTTGGTATTACCCTTTACTCACCTGTATTTGAGAGCCTTTATAATAGCTTAGAGAAATGTTATTAATTGTGCTTCTAGCTTTTGCATACATTGATTGATAACCTCCCTTATAACACTCAACCTAATATTTTATCTACACCGTATGAAGGTAGCTTGATATATTCCTTCGAACTTTCTTTGTTAATAAGGTTAAACGCTACAGTTCATCTTCACTAAGCTAATCATGTTAAAAATACACAAGCGTGAGTGTAAAGTGTATTTGTATATAAGCTTGCTGTTTCTATCAAAATAAAACATTTACTTAAGTTCTTATGCTTCATAGTTTAAAGGATAGTAGTGTAACTATTACCTGTCATTTCCTGTAACTTGTTAATTCCCTCAATGTATTTTAATTGTTAGTTTTTACTCTTTTTTTGTCCTCGATGCTCTATGTTTAATAATTCGTTCCGTCGTTTTTAAAAATGTAACTTATTGAAAGTGAAAATAGATTTTTGGCGTTCTGATTTCTATACGGGGTTTTAATAGGATTTATATAATGTTCCTTCAAATCAAATTTCATTGCAGTTTTAGGATATTTATTCACTTCAGATTGTTCTTTAACTGCTATATTCGATATAATAGCTATGAAATGTGTTTTTAAATGTTACGGATCGTTTTTATGATTTTGAACAAATGAGACCCTAGTTTTTTATTACGGTTTAAGTTAGGCTGCGGACTACTTATAAACAAACACCTTCCTCTTTTTTCTCATGAAACTTTTATTTAAAAAATAAAGTATTCATTTTTATCAAGCTAAGTGTATCACATCGCTAAATTCATCATTAGAAACAAAAACAGCGTTAAAATTTTGTTTAGAGGATTTACAAATAGAGCCAAATTTTGCGCAGTTGTCGGTTGTAATACATTTAAATTTATTTCAATAATTTCATACGCATTTGTAAGGTCCCTAGGCATAAATTAGGACCCTTATAAATTTCATTCCTGCGCTTGACTATCTGTTACGCACCAGATTTCAACACTAAAATTTTAAACTTCGTAGCTATGTTATGCGTAATAGTATCCTTGTAATTTCAGGAAAATTATATAGGGAAATCCCAAAAAATCATCCCACTAACTAGGTTCAAATTTTAATGGGTTGAAAGAGGTCGACGCCCTGAGTACAAATATATTTTTATTTTTCTACCAATAATAACTTTATGCCAAGCGTTCTTAAAAATGCGTTTTTCGTGTTCCCCATTTGTTTATTTATTTATTTTATTATTATTATTTTTTTTTTTTTTTTAACAATCAACGAAAAAATCTAAATAAAACTATTATTACAGTTTTTCTTTGTCTTACATACTTTTTTTTTTTTCAAATCATCCTTAGAGACCTATTATGTAAGAATATAATATNTAAATTGTTTAACATTTATTTTCTCAGATACGGATTGGGCTATAGATGTGTCATATGTCAAGATAACATGACAATGACATAGTAAATTTAATGCTTGTTGCAGAGTATTTTTTGTTAACTTGTTTTTTAACTTATTTTTGTAATGAAAAAATATAGTTGATTCAGTTTGATGTTAGAAAGCCAAAGGAATTAGTTTTTATTCCTTATTATAGTTATAGTTTTGTCAGTATACGACAAATGGAAGCAGAGGAAAAAAGATCTAGTGCGGACAAATGGTAGCAGAGGAAAAAGGTCTAGTGCGGACAAATAGTAGCAGAGGAAAAAGGTCTAGTGCGGACAATAGTAGCAGAGGAAGAAGGTTAGCAGAAAAATTCAGTGAGTGTTAATTTAGTTTGAAAGTTTAGTGACTGACAGTTTATAAATTTGAAAAAATATAAATAAATAAATAATGTCAAATTCTCCATCAAAATATTTAAAGTGAAAAATTAATAGAACAGTGAAAAAATTATAGAACAGCAAAGAAGAAACTCTAGAAGATCGAATTCAAAATTCCATCGAAGAAGATAAGCCGTCTAAATTTAAAATAGTTGCTTAAGTTGTCGTTTTCTTCGTTTTCTTTCATATTTACTGGGAATAGTGAATTTAGTATGGCAAATAATATTCGTAGAGCTTTAGGACCAGTGAAGAATAGATTAGAAAATTATATAGATATAGCTAGATTATGGTTGGAAGGAAATAGGGAATTCGGAACAGTAGATGAGGCTAAAAATTTATTACGAAAAATAGTAAAACATACAGAAACGTTTAATACTTTGGTTATACTTTAATACTTTGGTTAAGGATCTAGATACAGCTTCTCAAATAAATCTTGATGAAACAGAAAAATTTGGAAATGATGTAGAGGGCTAGGGCTATATGGAGTTTAGGTTAGACAGTATTGATGTAACAGTAGAATTAACAAATTTAATTGATTCTAGGGAAAGATGAAATGTCAGTCCAAATAGAAATTTAAACGATAGTAATAAGACCTCACCAGCTAAGTTGCCAAAAATATTTAAGAACACAGAAAAGGGGGAGGATATAGTAGCTATAGTTTCACCGGAAAATAGAAAAATCAACTATATTGATTCTATTCAGAAAGAAATCAAGTGTAAAGTTTCCATGCAAACTGCAACAGTAACTTTTGCTAATTCTGAAAATAATTACACAGGAAACACACGTGCATTATTAGATAGTGGGAGCCAAAGAAGTTGCATGACAGAACAAGTAGCTAAAACTATTGAACTGTCATACTTAGGAGAAGAATATCTATCGGTCTGTTTATTTAATTCATCAAAAAAAAATCTTATGTTATGAAATTTCAAATTAAATTAGTTGATGGCTCTTTCTCTCCTAGTATACTAGAGAATTCAGCATTTACAAAATTAAATAGAATAAAATTTAAATATAAAGATCTGACATTTGCTGACAATCAAGATTTAGTGAACTGTGATACTAAAATTGGATTGTTAGTAGGAAATTATTTTTACTTTGATTTTGTCAATTTAGAAAACTTAGAAATTATAGAAGGGTTATTTTTAATTCATTCAAAATTAGGATTGGTTTTTTCGGAAAGAAATCAAGAAAGTACAAGAGATATTCAATGTCTGTTTACATGTAAAAAAAAAAAAAAAAAACATACTAAATTTACTTCCTTTGTTTTATGTGGAGGAAAACAAGGGAAAACGATTACTCCGGCGCAATTTTTAGGTTTTAGCGGAAGAGGAGTTGAAATCGTACCGGAAGATAATATAAAACTTTGGAAAAAGGAAATAAATTTAAAAGAGTTTTGAAAAAAATAAATAAAAATTGGAGGGTCGAGTACCTGCTTAGCCTAAGGGAATGAAGAACTTTAGCTAAGCTGGAACCGAATCGAAAAAAATACCTTATATCGGCCAGATAGTTCATATAAAGGAAGAACTAGTTCCAAGACGAAAAGCTAAATTTAAGTCAGGATGGGGCAGTACGCTCAGCAGAAGTGAGGACTTGAGGCATCGACCATCACGAGACCTATTTGCCGTCTATTTCCTTTAGAGGTGATATGACACTATCAAGAGTTATCATTCTTTCACTGCAAGAATAAAGGATCATTCGGTGGCGGAGTGTGTCATATGTCAAGATAACATTACAATGACATAGTAAATTTAATGCTTGTTGCAGAGTATTTTTTGTTAACTTGTTTTTTAACTTATTTTGTAATGAAAAAATTATAGTTGATTCAGTTTGATGTTAGAAAGCCAAAGAAATTAGTTCTTCTTTAGTTAGTATAGTTAATAGTTTTGTCAGAGGACGACAAAATAGATACTTCGGAGTGGTTTTATTTTTTTGGAAAAAAAAAGCAAGCAACTCGTCTTATTTGTGAAATTGCCCACGGACCCTTTCTGTTAGCTAAATCACATTACTAGGGCCATAACTCTGGTGGAGGTTTTTTGTGATTGTTGTTTTATAATTAGATGAAAATATTATAATTATTAATTACTTGTGATGCTAAGCAAAACTTCATTGTATTCTTATGTTGTCTTTATTATTTGATGTCTTGCTTCCTTGCTTACCGTAGGTAACGGATCTTACCGAATGTCACGGATCATACCGAAGGAACGGTCTCTATTATTGTGAACCAACATATCTTAAAATCTACACGTCCTTTTAATGAATTTTGGGTGGTAGGTCATTAATAGCCCATGGCTTCAACCTTATGCGCCAATTTGTTTCCCTTCCACATTCGCACAAACATGCATTTATTTACACCTATACCTTCAAAAGTACTTATCTGATNTGCTTCGTTGGTTGGACATGCAAATATCACTGCTACAGGACGCCTATTATTTTCTTTTGGACATTAATTCTAAAACCAGGATGTTGTTGGTGTCCCGGTCCCGACCTTAAGAAAATTTATGAGGGGACCATCTCCGCTTTGGGGCTATGGCAGAGTGTTGGGACCCTTTTCCTAGCCACTGGAAATTACCCGCAGCCATATATATACTGAGTTAAAGAGGGTCTCCGCAGTAATAGAAGCAAAAAAATAAGCGTTCCAACGCAAATTCCCCACTTCTAAAGAAACGGAAATATAACAAGATGATTTGCGAAACGCATATTTCTTGCTCCACCTGTGTGGATGAGTTATGGTGACATAGGGCTTCAAAAACTTCTTAAATACAACATGGTGTGACCCGTGACTCTTTATTTCCATTTTGCTATCAGAGTTTGTGTTGGTTTTTGTTTTACCTGTTCTGGTAAAGACTACGTTTCACTAATTATGTCAATATTTTATTTTAATAATTTATTATTATTATTAAGAAATAAAATTCACGGTTTTTTACTGTTATTATAACTTAATCTAATAATTGAAAATTAATTAATGATTTTTCGTTTAACTAGCTTTCATCGAGTATACGAAACAATATAATTATTATGTTTAATTTGTTGTGTAATATAACTTTCTTGATTGTTAATGCAAAGTTTGAAAGCGCAGGAGTTAAGGAAGGTAGATTTAAGGTGGTTAAGGAAGTAGAAGTTTAGTTTGGCTAAGCAATGGCCTTATTAGGGTCAAAGGATTGGTTGAGTCGACGTTAAACTTACTACATGACTATTAACCTCAACACCGAGTTTATTGTAAAACTTGATTCGCATTTGTTGGACCTATTAATTGATTACGTTATTGTATTGGTTAATATATTAGTTAGGTAGTTAATGGTTGTAGTTGGTTAATATAGTATTTAGTATTTAAGTATATTTAGGGTCCTGGTATTTGTCAAAAGATAGGTTTAAGACAAATCTGTGTTCTAAAGAAGGAATAATAGTCTAAGTTATAATAAATATATTTATTTATGTTTATTTCCCCTATCTTATCATCACACTAAAATCAATAAAATACGTGATAGGATGCGTGGAAGCTATGTTTTTGGAAAATAAACTAAAATTTAATATTTTCGCGTTACTTTTGTTGCAATTCTAAACAACTTTTTAAATAATATTTTCGATAACCCCAACAATTGCACTACTTTACTCTTCTACACTTTTTAAAGTTTTCAAATAATTAAATGCACTCCAAAAAAGCTAATAATATCTGTTTGTGGGCAACTTTTTCTCGAAAGTCCTGAAATGAACCAATTTTTCTTTCCTCTTCAGTAGTATATCTTGGGACACACTGTATATATAGTTGTTACTCAATCGATTCCTGAGGAAAAATATAATTTTATGCGTTGTATCAGGAACTAAACATCTAAGTACAGGATTAGTTAAAATAATTATACTTTTTCATGGTTTTAATTAACTTCACAAGATTTGTCCCGGACAAATCTTGTATCCTAAATATGATCCAACTTCTGACTATCTAGAAAGCTGAAAATCATGTGCAGATTATTTATTTACGATGAAAATTCAGTCATCAGCATCAGTCATTATTAGTTTTACTATATGTTTAGCATTATTCGATAAATCGCTAAATTTCTGAGGCGAAAAAATTTGAAGGTATTAATACATTTTGGTGGCTAAATTCGATAATTAATGTGACGAAGACGGAAGACTAAAATGTAGGAAATAATATATTTTTAAAAAATATAATAAAATAAACACGCTTTTAAACCATCCCCTAAATATCAGGAAATATATTATATGCAACCACATTTCTACTTATACTACTATCACAGTATATGTGTAAGTCACTAAATGTAAAAACGTGGAGCTCTATTAGCAGCTTTTCATTTGTTAATAGCGATAGTGCATCACGCTTTTATCTTTACGCATATACTGTGATTGTTCGTAGTAATGTAACAGTTAAAAAATATTAATAAAAAAAAATCCTTTTTGGTGCATGTTTTATAAACGCGTTTTTATTTTTGTTAGAGCTTACAGAAGTAACTGAAGCAATATGATCGTTCTAAAGAAGGTTAGCAGAAAAATTCAGTGAGTGTTAATTTAGTTTGAAAGTTTAGTGACTGACAGTTTATAAATTTGAAAAAATATAAATAAATAAATAATGTCAAATTCTCCATCAAAATATTTAAAGTGAAAAATTAATAGAACAGTGAAAAAATTATAGAACAGCAAAGAAGAAACTCTAGAAGATCGAATTCAAAATTCCATCGAAGAAGATAAGCCGTCTAAATTTAAAATAGTTGCTTAAGTTGTCGTTTTCTTCGTTTTCTTTCATATTTACTGGGAATAGTGAATTTAGTATGGCAAATAATATTCGTAGAGCTTTAGGACCAGTGAAGAATAGATTAGAAAATTATATAGATATAGCTAGATTATGGTTGGAAGGAAATAGGGAATTCGGAACAGTAGATGAGGCTAAAAATTTATTACGAAAAATAGTAAAACATACAGAAACGTTTAATACTTTGGTTATACTTTAATACTTTGGTTAAGGATCTAGATACAGCTTCTCAAATAAATCTTGATGAAACAGAAAAATTTGGAAATGATGTAGAGGGCTAGGGCTATATGGAGTTTAGGTTAGACAGTATTGATGTAACAGTAGAATTAACAAATTTAATTGATTCTAGGGAAAGATGAAATGTCAGTCCAAATAGAAATTTAAACGATAGTAATAAGACCTCACCAGCTAAGTTGCCAAAAATATTTAAGAACACAGAAAAGGGGGAGGATATAGTAGCTATAGTTTCACCGGAAAATAGAAAAATCAACTATATTGATTCTATTCAGAAAGAAATCAAGTGTAAAGTTTCCATGCAAACTGCAACAGTAACTTTTGCTAATTCTGAAAATAATTACACAGGAAACACACGTGCATTATTAGATAGTGGTAGCCAAAGAAGTTGCATGACAGAACAAGTAGCTAAAACTATTGAACTGTCATACTTAGGAGAAGAATATCTATCGGTCTGTTTATTTAATTCATCNGTTTTTATTTTTGTTAGAGCTTACAGAAGTAACTGAAGCAATATGATCGTTCTAAAGAACTGTAATTTTTTTTGTCTCTGATTTCAAATATTCTAGACAGACATCCGATTCAGGCTTCAGGGAACATTTTTTGTTGTCTGTCAATAAGTCGGACAACTTTTGCGAAGCAGCATATCCTAAAAACTACTCGTCCGATTTTAATGAACTTTGGATGATAGGTCATAATTAGCCCGTTGTTAGTCCGTATAGGTTCCAATCTTCTGCACCCATTTTTTTCTTTCCCACATGTGCGCAAACCATTTATTTATACTATCTTCAAAAGTACTTATTTGATTTTTATGAAATTTGGATGGCTTATCGAAAGTAGCAGATATTGATAAGTATTTTAACGTATACGAAATAGGACGCGAGGAAGCTATGGCATACACTAATTGGCAAACTATTTTATTGTTTAGTATCAACCTTATTACTTCTAGTTTTACATTATGTTTATCTTATGTTCATTTTGCTTACTGATGCTTTGGTCCCTTACACAACTTTTGGTTGCAAAAGAAGTATATTCGTGCACTTTGAGACAAGTGGATTTACACTATACCTATATAATAATTTATTTCTTTACTTATTGTGTTTGGGGGGTTCCTTCCTAAACATTCCTCTTATCCCCTTTATCTTTCATCTCTTTCTTAGTTCCTGATTCAAAGGAATGTTTGTTTGGAACTGGAACTGGAGCTGGAGCATCACATCTTGTGGAAAAGTGGAGAAGGACTCCTTGGCTCATAGCTGGAAAACTACCTTGTGCCTTTGGAGGGTGGGGGTCGCTGACCCATCACAGCAATCAATACCATCCCCCGCCCCCACCTGTCCCTCCCTCACCCTCTATCCTAACCAGGGTCTTAGTAAGGACTCTCTTATCAGATGACACCCTACATGATCCTATCTTATCATCACACTATATATTCTCATCATTTAACATCCTTTTACCACCTCCTACTTTTATGTCGCATATTTATGATTGTTTTATTTTTATCGTCACACATTATGTAACTTTTCCATTTTATCCTTTAAGAGGAATGAGTTCATAAACCATTTTGAAAGAAGAAGACGCTGATAATATTGTACTTATTATTGTCAAAACATATTAATGGTACGTTAAAGTCATTAGATGAAGTTGATTTATAATGAAAGATTTATTTTTCTTTTATTCAATCTTATCTAAACTCGATAATAAAACAAAGAACATAAAGGCATTGATAATATTTCCCCTCTTTTATGTATACATACACGTACAACAATATAGAATATTTTTACGTTGCTCTTGTGTTAATTTATTTTTGAATTTTTTAGAGAATTATTAATAAATTTGTGAGTTAATCTGTCAATTTTATTTTAAATGATCATAGTATATTATAGACAAAGCTTTTTACGGATTAAATAACATGAAACGTTAAAAATAGTCAAAAATAAAAATAATTGTGACTTTTTTTATTTTGAGGCAAAAGAAATCTAATAAGATGTAATAAAGAATTAAATTTTTATTTCTTCCACAGAGTTAGGCAATTTTAGTTACTTAACTGCAAACTAATGTAAATTATCAACGTTAAAACTTAAATAAAGTTAATGGGTATCAGAGATCTATCAATAATGTTTACTTCTTATTGTGTTAGGGCTCCTTCCTACATTCCTCTTAAAACCCCTTTACCTTTTATCACTTTCTTATATCCTGATTCAAAAGAATATTGCATACTGAACTCTGATAACTAATTACTGAAGTATGTCGCATACCCATAAGTAAAAGACTACTTATTATAAAATGCTTTCCCATACACTTGATTGCTTTAGATTAGAGCTTATCAAAGGGATTGAAAGCATTGTTCTTAAAGCATTTTCTTTTAAATTTTAAAAATTTCTTGATATATCTCGGTTTTAGACATGTTTATCAGAGATATTTTTTGGTTTCATGGCTGTTGGTCTGTCGTTCATTATTTTTTTCAAACCTCCTTACAATTAAAATGCCACTAGTCCGATTATGCATTGTCTTGGATGGTTTGTCAAATGTAGCCTCTACAGATGGTCCCATTTTCCTATATTAAACTCAACCTTCTTCTGCGTAAATTTAATACTACTTAAAATAAGTGTGACTCCCCTCTGGGGTACGAAATAAATCCATATCTCATTTGACCATTCGCCAAATAATAAGGACGTGAGGAAGCTATGTGCCACACTAATTGGCAAAAATATTTTTTAAGGAATTGCTAAAAATTAAACTATCGAGTCCAAATTAAAAGATTATAGACTAAAAAAATACTATTAACGATAAAAAGGTCCACTTATGTATAATTTTTAATCTAATTTTTTAATATAGTGTATGAGTTTTCCGTTTTTGCCTACTTAATTCTTTATCTTACCGGAAATTTTCTAATCTTTACATCCTTCCAACTAAACGATTCCAGTTTACTCTGTAGTCATATTTTTTATGTTAAATTTTGTATATTTATTTTAAATTTTAATCTGCTCTATTTACAAACTAAAGTTTCCAACTAAGATTATTTGCCTTTTAATACTCTGGAAAGGATCATAAAAATCCATCTTTTTTTTTTATAATAAATTTAAAAGGATATAATAACTAGCCATCGCGTGGCTCTTATCATTGAAGCGAGCGTATAGGATAATAAATATGTACCTATTGAATATTGAAGAAAATAGGTATTAATTAATCATGATGAGTTGATAGGTAATGGGTATGGTGTATGGTAATAGTACAGAGGCTAGTAGTAAGGAACCACCCCGCATTCTTACTATTCTTACTCCTCTAACCCCACATCTCATTTTCAATTATTATAAATTGTATCACTTCTATGCTATGTGCCACGTGCCACACAAATTGGTAGACTACGTTTCACTAATTATGTCAATATTTTATTTTAATAATTTATTATTATTATTAAGAAATAAAATTCACGGTTTTTTACTGTTATTATAACTTAATCTAATAATTGAAAATTAATTAATGATTTTTCGTTTAACTAGCTTTCATCGAGTATACGAAACAATATAATTATTATGTTTAATTTGTTGTGTAATATAACTTTCTTGATTGTTAATGCAAAGTTTGAAAGCGCAGGAGTTAAGGAAGGTAGATTTAAGGTGGTTAAGGAAGTAGAAGTTTAGTTTGGCTAAGCAATGGCCTTATTAGGGTCAAAGGATTGGTTGAGTCGACGTTAAACTTACTACATGACTATTAACCTCAACACCGAGTTTATTGTAAAACTTGATTCGCATTTGTTGGACCTATTAATTGATTACGTTATTGTATTGGTTAATATATTAGTTAGGTAGTTAATGGTTGTAGTTGGTTAATATAGTATTTAGTATTTAAGTATATTTAGGGTCCTGGTATTTGTCAAAAGATAGGTTTAAGACAAATCTGTGTTCTAAAGAAGGAATAATAGTCTAAGTTATAATAAATATATTTATTTATGTTTATTTCCACTAGTTTAAAATACTTTATTTAAAGTAGTTTATATATAGTAGTAGTTTATATATATAAACTACTACTATATATAAACTACTTTAAATAAAGTATTTTAAACTAGTGGAAATAAACATAAATAAATATATTTATTATAACTTAGACTATTATTCCTTCTTTAGAACACAGANACACACACACACAAAGGTGAGGGCCCGCAGTAAGTGCTTATTCGACTAAAGTGAAGTGCCCCGTCTCAATATTATGCTCAATTATTGTGCTTTGCTTTTTATTTATAATCTATTTTTTTTATGTTATCTTTTTTATGTGGTTGCGTTGTATTGGCTGTGAGTTTTGAATGTAGTGTGCGTGCGAGGAAGTGTAAACTCTTTGACACATTTATAGTTAGAAACAATTATTTTTTCTCCATAGCACTCACAACAGATGTCCGATGTCGGTTTTTCGTGAACATCAAAGGAATTTGTGGCGCACAGGATTTGAGTGTGGATTTGATTTTAGGATTTGAGTTTAGAGTTTAAATACACTGTTTTAGTTTAAAGTTCAATATATCATACCCATACATAGCAGAGTGCACATTAGAAATATTTATTGACTGTGTGTGGGTAATTTTGCGTCTTAAATATTTTCGCCGCACAACAAAATCAAGCTTTATATATTTATTTTATATGTGTTTAAAATATTGTTTTTGCTTCTGAGCTTACCGAAAGTATGGGAGTGATCGTTCTGAGGAACATATTTCATATTTCGAAGAACTTTCGAACGCATAATATTCCGTATTCATATTTATTAAAACTTTTTTCTTTCCTACGAGAACCCGAAGTAGTTTGGATTCGTTCGGGGACACCTTTTTTGAATTTGTACAAGAATTACAAATTGCTCACGCCAATATTTAATATTCAATCCAGCATAATTTAAAATCTACTCCGTTGATCTTAAGCTTTAATTATACCACTAGAAAGCTTATGAAAAGCACAAGTTTTTCCTGAATTCGCCACACTTCTAACATCCCTCAATTAAGAGAAGATAACAGGTAGCTTTGGAGTTTCGTGGTAAAATTTTAAAGAATCAAAATTTTTAAATGTAACAGGACATTAAAAATGTTAAGCAACTGATAGTGAGTGATTCTAAAAAATTTGCTCTTAAAAGTAATACCTTAGCCCAATTTAAATGTCTCATTTAGTTTTTGAGATATTATGCAATTGTTTTTAGAAACTTTTGCGAAGCATTCTGAAAGAGAAATAAGTCGATATCTCGAGAACTATTGAGAAATGGGCCTATGTTTACTCGACATTTTTGATTGCATTTGACCCATAGATTTTACCAGTTTCGTTAGGAAATTTGATCGCGGATCACACTGTTATAATGATGGAACATGTAGCTTTATGGAATGGATTTCGTTAAAGAATTAAAGTTAGATTAAAAATTATGAGTTGTTGAAATAAGACAATAATTAATATAGGATAGCATATGCAGTGTCATATCGGTCATAACATTTACAGAAATTTTATAATGTTATCTCATTTTGATTATTGAGAGTTAAATTACTCAAATGATATTGCTAAAAAGAATAATAATTTAGGTCTGTGAAAGTCATTATAATCATTTATGTTTTCTGTGTCTCTTGACCCGTTATATGTTTAATGCTCAAATGTTATACAACTTATTTGTTATATATGTCTTTCCAATACTAACTTAAATTTAGTATCTGTGGCTAGAAAGTTACAGTTTCATTTTCCATAACTTGTTATGCTTCGTTGGTTGGACATGCAAATATCACTGCTACAGGACGCCTATTATTTTCTTTTGGACATTAATTCTAAAACCAGGATGTTGTTGGTGTCCCGGTCCCGACCTTAAGAAAATTTATGAGGGGACCATCTCCGCTTTGGGGCTATGGCAGAGTGTTGGGACCCTTTTCCTAGCCACTGGAAATTACCCGCAGCCATATATATACTGAGTTAAAGAGGGTCTCCGCAGTAATAGAAGCAAAAAAATAAGCGTTCCAACGCAAATTCCCCACTTCTAAAGAAACGGAAATATAACAAGATGATTTGCGAAACGCATATTTCTTGCTCCACCTGTGTGGATGAGTTATGGTGACATAGGGCTTCAAAAACTTCTTAAATACAACATGGTGTGACCCGTGACTCTTTATTTCCATTTTGCTATCAGAGTTTGTGTTGGTTTTTGTTTTACCTGTTCTGGTAATGGTGACAAACATTTTTTTTTTTTTTTTTTTTTGATTGAAAATAATTATTATAAAAATACCATTTTTGAAAAGGAGTCTTATTTTTTTTTTTTTTTTTTGTTTCTGTATTCTTCACCTCAATTGTTTCCATGTGCAAAATTTGAGGAACATTGAAAGACGGGAAGTGGTTCAAAATTGGGGTAATAGATGTGCGATGAAATTTAAAAAGCAAAGCATAAGACCAGTAAAACATATTTAACAGCGTTGTTTTGAATAAAACTTGAAAAAAAAATTTTTTTTCAAGAATAACAATTTTTCGGAGTCTTTTGTTATACATTGTAAAATTATCGACAGGCTAGTTAATTTTCGTAATTATCTTTAGTTCGAATTATACAAGTATATTTCAAGGAATAATCTATGCAAAATCTAATGTGTTATTTTTTACAACAACCCTTAATTACGTGATTGATTGACTACATTTTTCATATGTCAAAAATGTGCCAAAAGTGATTTTTCTTTTAAAACATTCGATGATTAAAAAAATATGCTATAAAATCAGCGATAATTTTCAGCAGTGCGCGATAGTTCGCTCATTTTGCCTAATGATACGTCTTATTCTGTATATGGTTACGAATTGGAACCTTATTAGAAAATGTAATGCTAATCTATAATCTGTTTTACCCGTGTTACTCCAGTTGCAAATGTAGATATAAAGGGGAAAATCGAAAGAGATGCTTATTGATTTGTTTCTATTGTAGGTATGCTCTTGCTGTTGTTGTTTAGAAGGGTGCTTCAGTTCCTATAGACAAGAGAGAAAGAGCTTCATAGAAGTACAGATAGTATTGTTATTGGATGTAAAGACAACATTGAATAATATCGGCCTCTACCTTCAGGACATTCTCTTAAACTTCCTTTACTTTCACTACTCCATCACTCAGATATTTCTCTCAAGCTGATAATAGTCCATCTAGTTGACTCAAAATAACTCTAAACATTGCTTGCTTCTAGAAAAAGTTGTGTATAACTAGATATTGCAATGACAATATCACTTCACTCTATTCTACATTTGTGAATTATTTTCATTAATAGGTACAGTAGTCTCGCTTAACCGGACCCCGCTAGTCTGGACATCCGTATAATCCGGACAGGCCAAAAACTATGTACAAATTGGAACCAGGGCCTGTTCTGATTTATGACTTGTTAAGATTATCTTATCAGGGTTTCTGCTTTAATTGTCTATTTTTTTTTTCTTTTTAAATGGTTCCTACTTAGTTTACAGGTGTATATTCCGACACGAGGAATACCCGGTATTTTTGTTAAAAATAAACAGATTTAGAATGCAGCACATTAAAGACGGAATACACTTTTACTTGAATTAATTTTAACAAAATATATAGATAATATTCATAGCTATTACCTTTGCTGGCAAAAGGCAATAGTTCTCTATTTTGCCGAAAACGATATCAAAGCAAATGATCTTATTAGAAAAAGTTATATTTAAATATATATATATATATATATATATTTATATATAACTTTTTCTAATAAGATCATTTGCTTTGATATCGTTTTCGGCAAAATAGAGAACTATTGCCTTTTGCCAGCAAAGGTAATAGCTATGAATATTATCTATATATTTTTTTAAAATTAATTCAAGTAAAAGTGTATTCCGTCTTTAATGTGCTGCATTCTAAATCTGTTTATTTTTAACAAAAATACCGGGTATTCCTCGTGTCGGAATATACACCTGTAAACTAAGTAGGAACCATTTAAAAAGAAAAAAAAAATAGACAATTAAAGCAGAAACCCTGATAAGATAATCTTAACAAGNGGACTTCTGTATATTTTTCCTCTGGTTGGGTCAAAAAGTTGCACCAGGGTTCCAAATTTCAGCACTTTCGCTTGAACGGTTCGGGCCCTATGAACCAAAGAGCGACGGACAGACGGACACATCACCCTCGGCATAAGGGTTTTGAGAAGTATCTACAAAACCCTAAAAAAACAATATAATTCTCTAAAGTAATTATTAATCAAATTTCCCTGTGATCAAGCCCTGTACTGCAATCGAGGGATTTGATTTAATCCATTCAATATTTAAGAGGGTGTCATTTGAAGGGTAGTTCACCAAACAGGTTTGCTTAGGGTGAGCGTTTGAATTCGCTGAAATATAGGCATTTGCTAGGCAAATACCTGTAACAAATATTCGAACCTGAACCATCACCGTATACACCAATGAAATTAATATAAAACACGTAATAATAATTAAATACTTTCACAATATATATATATATATTGTGAAAGTATTTAATTATTATTACGTGTTTTATATTAATTTCATTGGTGTATACGGTGATGGTTCAGGTTCGAATATTTGTTACAGGTATTTGCCTAGCAAATGCCTATATTTCAGCGAATTCAAACGCTCACCCTAAGCAAACCTGTTTGGTGAACTACCCTTCAAATGACACCCTCTTAAATATTGAATGGATTAAATCAAATCCCTCGATTGCAGTACAGGGCTTGATCACAGGGAAATTTGATTAATAATTACTTTAGAGAATTATATTGTTTTTTTAGGGTTTTGTAGATACTTCTCAAAACCCTTATGCCGAGGGTGATGTGTCTGTCTGTCCGTCGCTCTTTGGTTCATAGGGCCCGAACCGTTCAAGCGAAAGTGCTGAAATTTGGAACCCTGGTGCAACTTTTTGACCCAACCAGAGGAAAAATATACAGAAGTCCATAATTAGATTTGCGCATGCGCAATTCAAAAAAATGTGGTAAACTCAAAAATTTACATTTTTTTTAATTTTTGAGTTGGGTATCAAATGAAAGCTGCTGAAGAGTAGGACACAAATATATATTTGCTTTTTTAAATTTTGCGTTCCTTATTGGTTTATTACTGATAAAAAACATTGTGACCCCCCGGGGGATCGAACCCGGGACTTTTAGATTGAAGACAAGAAATCATTATTTACATAATGGGTATGCTTACTCATCTACAAAACCCTAAAAAGTACTTGGACTAAGTACTTCCCTGTGATTTTTTTTTTTTACTTTTAATTCGATCGCATGGGATTGTCGGTATCGGCGTAGTTAGCGTATACTCATAACTCTTCTAAAATTAAGATCTAAATACTTTTCGTATATCTTCGAACTATTTTAACTTTCTACATAATAGTTCTTTAATTTTAGTGCTATATTTATATATTTTGAAATAACATTAACGAAATAACTCTGTTTCAGATCAAGGAATACGAGAAGTTGGACTCAGTAGAAGAGAGGAGGAAGTCTGCTAGAATAATCTACGATAAGTTTATTATGAAAGAACTCCTGGCCCACGCTCATGTAAGAACAATTTATTGTCTTTTAATGTGATAGTTATATTCC
Source organism: Gerris buenoi (assembly GCA_001010745.2). Classification (NCBI taxonomy): domain Eukaryota; kingdom Metazoa; phylum Arthropoda; class Insecta; order Hemiptera; family Gerridae; genus Gerris; species Gerris buenoi. The sequence continues at coordinate 113,167 of KZ652348.1, read as the reverse complement.
CGCTACATTATAATTGACACCCCAGTTTTCTTTACGAGCTTAACAGAAGCATTATGATCATTCTAAAGAACGATTTTTTTATACACTGAAATCCGTTTCAGACATCAGAGGACATTTTTGATCTTGTCTGTTGTTAATCATATTTCATGAACCGCCATACCTTAAAAACTTTTCATATGATTTAAGATTTTAATAAAATTATCCTCGCTGTGGGTGTTGGCCCTTAATTAATTTCAATCTTCCAGTTTCTTCCTCTAAATAAATTTGTTTTTATTGTCACGTAAATATAGCAAATACATAGATAGGCACTAAATAGGCAAATAATTTTTATTGCTCCTTGATTATCTGTATTGGCAATGTAAAGTACATTAGTAAGTCTTAGTGTGTAGACTAAAATGCATTATGAATACAATTGATTGAGTATAACATTATAACAATAAATCTCCTTCGTAGAGTACAATTTATGAACGGTTAAGTTTTTAAGAATTAGACGAACATGCCTAAAGTATAATTAATTAGAGCGCGAAATGTATCATTGATTTCTTGACAGTAGAATGTAGCTTGAATCGAAAAATGGATGGATGTTGACACTTTTTCGGTGATTTGCTGCATGCTATACATGGTTAACCTATAAGTTGTGCGGGTGGTGGATACATTCTTTAAATGCATTCATGTTTTCTGAGTTCTACTTAACTCTATTCAATGAAAGTATGATTCTACTTAGGATTTTATATTTATATTGTTGAGATAAAAGTATTTTTAATAATTTCTGTTAAGAAAATAAGAAAATAAATAAGAAAATAAATTCTGTTAAATAAAATAAATCTCAACACCCCTCCTTCGCAGCCAACCATTCATCTTTAATAATAGTTCCTCAACTACGTACTGTACCTTGGCATTTGTGTAATTCATTTAGGGAACTGTGATTTATTTAGTGTGCGTTTGTTCATTACTAATTTTTCACATTATTGCATTCAAGTGGCTTCGTCTTAAAAATGGAGTTCCATTAGAGAAACTTTCAGTAAATATCGCTTGTTGCCAATACTGTTTGGGAGTTTCTCTTGATTTCCTTTAAGTGGGAACCGAGCCAAAATACCGAAAAGGGTATATCTAATAAATTCTATATAAGTTAGTATTGGTTACAGTTGCCCGGGTTTTATTTGGCCTCTATAAGCTCGTGTGAGTCGGTACTAATCCCACCCCCCAGTACTAGGCATTAATCACCGTATTGAGCCTCCAGCCGATACTACTCCCTCTACTCCGTACTAATCTAATCTCACTAACAGAAACCCAACACGCTGAAACACAAGAGCCTCCAATTAGCACTCCTGTTTACACACTCCTTCAAACACTTGGAAAATATTTAATGACTTCGCAAACATCATAATGTTTGTGTGTGAGTTGCAGATAATTTGTGTTAATGTTTGTTGTTTATTTTATGTAGCGTGTAGCTGGTTTAAAACATTTTGCGATTTATTATTAAATTAAGTGGGCCTAAATTGATCCATGTTGCAGAACAATAAAAGTAATTTGTTAATGAAAATTCAGGCACGGCTATGTACAAGGTCTGTTCCATAACGAGACATATCTCTTAAAATGTATGTTCACATCTAAGAACTACTGTGAAAATTTAGGGGATTCCTTTGCTCAATGTTGTTGTGGATTGAGTGAGAGTCAAAACTTTTTAAAACCTTGACATTTCGACCATTATTTTGCGTCAGCATTCGTGTATCTGCGTCATTGTCTTACATTAACAATCCGGTGACGTAGAAAATAATCCGATAAAACAATCGTGAAAGTGTGAGTCCTTATCCATGCGAGTACAATTTGCGGTTTTATTATTATTCCAAGTAACATCCTGGGTCGGCTGTACACCAAGTGCGCCGGGAAAGGTCGGGTCACGGTCCAAGTGCGCCAGCCCCTTTTTTGAAGGGTACGGTTGAAGTGCGCCGGGTTAATCCCATCTATTGAAAGAGGTAGTCCGCCCTCCTCGGGTCCCCTGAAGGACTAATCGTTGTCAATGAACAATAAAAGTAATTTGTTAATGAAAATTCAGGCACGGCTATGTACAAGGTCTGTTCCATAACGAGACATATCTCTTAAAATGTATGTTCACATCTAAGAACTACTGTGAAAATTTAGGGGATTCCTTTGCTCAATGTTGTTGTGGATTGAGTGAGAGTCAAAACTTTTTAAAACCTTGACATTTCGACCATTATTTTGCGTCAGCATTCGTGTATCTGCGTCATTGTCTTACATTAACAATCCGGTGACGTAGAAAATAATCCGATAAAACAATCGTGAAAGTGTGAGTCCTTATCCATGCGAGTACAATTTGCGGTTTTATTATTATTCCAAGTAACATCCTGGGTCCTTGTTTTAACCAGTCACCAAGATATCCAGAGAAGTAACTACTTGACAATTATCTCGTGTTTGTGATGTCAAAAAACAAAATAAAATTGGCCTTGATCATGTCAAAAGTGTCTTTTATCTTTATCTCTTATCTTTTGTTGCTTATCATCTATTCTAGATTATATACAGACTTAAATGAAAAGGGACAAAAAGGTATTAGATTTGAGTTAAGGTTAAGTAAAATTACAAATGAAAGATATAAAAGATACTTGTCTAAAGCTGTATCTACACATACGCACAAATGCGGCGAGGAGAATGAGTAGTGATTTGCCTTGCCATTGCCTCGTTTTTTTGGGACGAGTCAAAGGCTTTAATTGACGAGGCGAACACTTGCCAGTGTGTGAATGGTCGGTTTGCGTTGTTGGGACGAACAGACGAATTCCACGCGCGAGTGCCGGCGAGTTGCGAGCGCGAATGTGTAGATGCGGATGCGCTATAAAAAGTACTGAATAATGTCAATATTTAAACAATTCTAACTGTCCTACTTTAATATAAAGAGTTTATCTAAACTTTTTTTTTCCAGATTTATCGTTTATAACATCAAGTTTATTTTCTATAGAGTACCCCAGGGAATCAATGAAATTACACACAGTGCCGCCTCTAGAAGCCCTCCACTCAACTAACTGGGTCGAATTTTGAAAGTAAAATCTTATTATGATGCTATGGAAACCGGGGAACATAGAATCGGTACGGTTTCCCAACTTTTCATAATCTGGTCATTTAATTAGGCGCCTTTGCTGACGCCCCTTCTGACGGTTTACTCATTCTCCCCTTTGTAAAAAAAAAGAGTGAGAAAACAGAAACAATGGACTGGAATGAAAAGCGGCCGAACTGTATAAAAAGGTCGGTTTTAACAAAAAACAAGACAAAGATGAGATAAAGGAAGAAAGCAGAGGTTACAATTAAGAGTGAAAGTGTGGAGTCATAAAAAATAAAATGTTAAAAGGGCCATTTAAAGAAGACAAGGCCACACAAGAGGTCGAAGTTTACGACTCTTCTTTTTTATTCAACATAATTTTCATAAGATATTATTTTCTTCTTTCTCTCCTTCTTTATTTTTTTCAATCAAAGATAAGGTTGTACAATGGAAAAAACTTAATCCTATAATTAAAACGGAGTGGGTGTTGCAAATTTTCATTTTGTGGTACAAAAAAGGTTTTTTTATGATTAAAAAATCCGTTTTACTTATATGAAAAGCTAAAATTTGAAATGTGGGCGTACAAAAGAAAATACGGAGTTTTTTGATTAAGTAAAAACTAATATTAATCAAAATATTTTTTAATAAAGGTGATAGATGCATTTATATAAAAGTTTCATTTAAAGAAATATGCATATACATAGTTACAAAAGTATACCCTTTTTATAGTGTAGTTTATACATTATGTCCTTTTATTGCCATACGCTTATAATAGTATCTCGGTGGTTAAGCTTTTTCCGCCTCTGTATTATTTCAATTTTTTCATCTATCTTTTCTAGAAAGGTTACTTCAATCATATCAATTAAACATGTTTACGATACGAAGTATAGATATTAGATATGTTTATCATTAACCTTATTGGTTTCTTGATTTCCAACTATTGAATGTGCCATATGAGCTACTTTATTTTAGGGTTTCGTTGGTAAGACCAAAAAAAAGAGAAACCCTTATAGTTTTGTTCCTGTGTCTGTCTGTCTGTCTGTCTGTCACTCTGTACGGTTCCAATAACTTTTGAACCAAAAGAGATAAAAACATGAAACTTTCCAGTACAAAAGATCGTTTTGACGCGCACACAGGAAAAATATAGCGAACTCAAAATTATCAGCTGTTCAATTTTAAAAGGGGGAGGGACAATCAAAATTTCTGTTTTTTGACAAAATGGTGCCAAAAATTAAAAAATATCCCTATGTGGCATATTTATTTGTAATCTACTCTTCAATACCTTTCATTTGATACCCCACTCAAAATTAAAAAAAAAAATTTCCGAGTGACATGAATTATCCGCCATCTTGGATTTCTAGTAAATCATATCAAACTGCTAGTCTTATTTTTTCTATGGCCCAGCAGACCACACATTTTGCATATTTTTCTATATTTTTAGTAACAGCGGAAGTACGATTTTAGGGGGGGGGGACACGCAAAATTTCGATGTTTTTTTGACAAAATGGCGCCGAAAATTAAACACTAGCCCTAAGAGGTATATATATTTGTAATCTACTCTTCAATACCTTTCATTTGATACCCCACTAAAAATTGTAAAAAAATATTTTTTTCTTGTGACTTGAATTATCCGCCATTTTGAAATTGAACAGCTGATAATTTTGAGTTCGCTATATTTTTCCTGTGCGCGCGTCAAACGATCTTTTGTACTGGAAAGTTTCATGTTTTTATCTCTTTTGGTTCAAAAGTTATTGGAACCGTACAGAGTGACAGACAGGCAGACAGACAGACACAGGAACGAAACTATAAGGATTTCTTTTTTTTGGTTTTACCAACGAAACCCTAAAAAAGAAGAAAGGTGAGGAAGACAAATTAATTATAATATTTGTTCATATTGGCAAATACATCTTAGTAAAACTTTTTTTTATTTTTTTTATTGCTGCTTCAACCTCTATTCTCATATGTTTGGAAGCAGATGATTTCTGCCTTAAAATCAATTTGCTTTTAGCTTAATCCTAGGAGAGTTTGAAGTATTTCAAAATTGAGACTCCTTTTTAGGCCCAACTTTTCACAAGTTTAATTCTTCAAGAAACCATTTTTAAGTTGTCAAGAAGTAGTTTAGTTACGGTAACAGTCATATTTTGATCAAATTTAAAGTCTCAATATGTATTATTTTCTAACCATACCCTCCTGTCCAATGTCTAATTATTAAATTTTTATTTTTATTTTTTATTGAGCTGTATCAATATTAATACCACAGAGAAGTTTAAATTCCACATACTAATTAAATCTATTCATCCATACACATTAAAAATAACTTTTTAAGTATTATTTTATTTTTACAATTAACATTTTATTGTTATAGGACTATCCTAAGCATGCAGTGGCTCATGTTCAAAAATACCTAATGAAAAACGAAGTGCCAACTAATCTATTTGAAGTAAGTTGGTTTATGCTGTGTTTATAATTACTATGTTATAGGAAAAAAAATATTTAGATTATATTGGGTAAAGTTTGTTAAATCACAGTTTTACTTAGTACATATCTACTGGTTTATTAATTGTTATTATTGTGTCTAAAGGCCCCCATACACGATCAAACTTACTTGACAAACTTGACAACTTACTTGTCAAGCCTGCTTGACAAGTTTGACCGTGTGTGGGTGAAATTTGTGAGTTGGATGGCTTGATGTGGAGTACTCTGGGCATCAAACTTACTTGACAAACTTTTGATCAAACTTGCTTGACAAACTAGTTAAACTGTGTATGTGGGCTTTAATGGGGAGCCAGGGAAACTGAGAGTCTTAAGGCGCTCGCTCAGCTATCAATAAGTCGAGGCAACTCGAGGTCATGGGTTCGATCCTGTGCCATGATACTCTGAATTGCATCAATGAATCGCGGACGGAGCAGGGCAAGGGACACCCTTTATGGGGACTCTTCCCCCACACTTTGACACACACTTATATAGCTTACTAATGATCACACCATTCTTGCTTCAGCGGTACCATGTACAAATGTATGATGTGTGAAGTAGCTGGAACTCTCCACCACTGGGCTTAAAAAGGGCCTAAGTAATGGCCTAATTGCAAGGTTCAAACAAGTGGTTTGACCTACCCCTTCTAGTAGGAAGTACTAGACTACTACTACTACTACTACTTATTGTGTCTAATAATTACTCTCTTTTATTTAACTTCACTTGGTTGTGAGGTGCACATTTTGTTATACACTTTTAAGGTCCATTTACACACATCAGTGACAGTGACAGTGACGGCACAGTGCCGTGACCGGCCAGTGATTTTTTCACTGTGAAGTTGTTTACACTCATCAGTGACGTGACAGTGACCGTACACTGCAGTGATCCCAAAGTGTTTTCTATTTGAATTATATTTGAAGTGATATTCGTCCGTTGTGTCACAGTCCAGTTTAGTAGTCGAGTATGGCGAAGTATTCGGAGAATGACCTTTTGATGATTGCTTTAATTTTGGACGAAGAGGAGGAAAATCAAGTAAAAAAATTGGTCCGAGACATCTCAGACAAACTTTCTCATATATGTAAATTTAATTTCTACTGAAATTTTCATCAAAAATTATCATATAAATAATTTCTCCCGGGCGGGGAATCGAACCCGGGCTCTCTCCATCCGCGTTTTAAGCTATTTTCTTAGGAACAAGATTTTTCCCCGGAAAACGGCTTATACCGTTAAATTCTTATTTAATTTGACTACATTTTAGAATTTTTTAATTAAAATCGTCGGAACCGTTTTCGAGAAATAATTTTTTTCACGTTTTTTTTTAGAGTTTTTGGGGGGTAGCGCCCCCAAATTTGAGGCTAAAATTCATTTATCGATTTCGCCTCGGGGTATGATTTTTCTAAACATGTATGCCAAATTTCGTCAAAATCGGCCAAGTAGTTTAGGCTTTAGGCGTCTGCACAGACGACAGACAGACTTTTTTAACACCACTTTTTTGGACTCAGGGGACCTCAAAACGTGTTAATCCATCAACATCTCAAAATCGAATTTTCGCGCAATCACAATACTTTCTCTTTATATGAGAATGTAAAAACGGAAGTGGGACCCACTTCCGTCTCATGGACCATGAGACATGGAAAAAAAGAGAAACTGAAGGGGAGTTTGCAACTCTGTACAAGGAGCTGATGGATGATGGAGCTAAGTTTTACGAGTACTTCAGAATGTCAGATCAATCGTTAAACTTACTGCTGAGCAAATTGGAAGTTACCGAAAAGGTCTTTAATAGTACAGTAATTGTCGTTATGCACATTTAGGGGGAGTAAAATGGAAAAATATATCTATATCTTTGTATGACAAGTTATATCTATATTTAAGTTGTGTCTGAACATTTCTCTGATTGGCCACAAATTTTGTATTTCCACTGAATGAGTAGTCCTCACTACGAATTTAAGTTCAAAAAATGTTATATCTATTTTAAAATTTTATATGTGTGGCTGATTAGATTTTGAAGGTTTTTGGGTACAATCTTAAGCTTTTGCTCAATTGCGGGTGATATAGGCTACTTTATATGGGGCGGAGGACGGGGCTTCTAAATAGATTTCAAAATTCTAATTTAATTTTTTATATAAAAAAAAGGTGTTTAACCAATAGTGCAGAAGAAACTACTGATAATATTTTATGTTTTGTTGAAATTTCATACTCCAAATATATAACATAATTATATAATCCATATTATATAAAATACAATCCAATACTCCAAATAGCATTCTTGAACTCCGTGTCCATGTATTTTGCATGCGAAAGATCAAACAACACGGGTTAGTTGCTCACTAACACTATTAGTTTTTCGTCATTTATGTTTTTAAACAAACAATACTGAAAACTACTACAATTTTAACCGCAGTGAAAACAGTTTTTTTTTTTCACCCCAGAAAAATATCGTCCTCATAAAATAACAGAAATTTCACTGTACAGTGTCGGCGACAGTACTTTTTTCACTGTCACTGACACGTGCCGGATGAGTGTAAACAACACCATTCAAATGCCTTAAAGAATATTTTAAATTTGTCTGTGGGATCACGGGCACTGTGCCGTCACTGATGTGTGTAAATGGACCTTTAATCACTTTCTGACCTAGAAAGCTGAGATTTCCCAGATTGTGTATTTCTGATTACAGCAAGTTATTCATATTTTCAAATACAAATATAAAAATGTGTTAACATTTTTTAAACATAAAATATTAATAAATATTTAATCATTGCATCGATATACTACTTTTTTTTGCTGTTTTGGGATGCTAATAAAAGGATTCATTATGAAATTTAATACAACTAATATCTTGTTGTTATAAATATTCTAATACTGTTGCTTCTTTGTTTTTTACAGCCTTATATTGAAGAAATATTTAATCATTTACGAGGGGAACCTTTTAGAAAATTTTTAGAAAGGTATGTTTATTTAAAATAAATGCTTTGTTTTTATTTGTGTATATTAACCTTAAGTATTAAGATTTATTAAATATGTGTTTCTCTTTTATAGTGAAAAATATACAAGGTTCTGCCAATGGAAAAATTTGGAACTAAATATTCAAGTGAGTATATTTTTATTTTTATTTATTTTTGATATTTTATCCCAAATAATTAGTCCAGATTTTGTGAGTAGAGTAGTTAGCATAATTATATGTAGCAGGGTAGTTCTCTTACCCTGGAAACTTAAAAAATAAACTATTGCGGATAACAGCTAAAATAGAGATGCCATGCTCCGCTCTGGCAATTAAAATCCCAGGTATAGCTTCCTTTCTCTCTGAAATTGTACTGGGTGATTCATTTTTGTTTTGCTTAAATACAGTTGAAGTCAATGAAAGTACATTAGTGAGGTATACAAATTGTTTATAATACATTCAATAAAAACCTTAAACTTAGGTTTAATAAGCAATATTTTATGAAAACTGAACAAAACGCAACCAGATGCAGGGTCTTGGGCCAGGCAAATTGTAGAATTTCATAGAAAGACTAGTAGGTGAGGGTGTTGAATGTCAATTCATTGAATTTAGACAATCACTCATCTTGTTTCAATACAGATAAAATTATCTTTTTTATTATGTGTATTATAATTTTGTTGTCCTCAGAAAAGGGTCAGTTATTGTGAGGTTCTACTTCATTGCTGATAGAAAATATTCTGCTCATTATGACCTGCCATCTAAATATCATTAAAATTGGACCAGCAGTTTTTAAGATATCTTGGTTTGAAAAAATTAAGTGATAGAGAGATAGACACGGAACCAAAAATGTTCCCTTTTGTCTGAAACGGATGTCTGTTTTGGAATTTTTGAAATCAGAGACATAAAAATATTTGTTCTTCGAAATGATGACAGCTTGGAAGCAAAAGTTTCAAATAAAATTTTTTTTTACCACAATAATATAAAAATACATTTTTCTTTTCAATCTCTCTTCAAACCTAAGCTGTTTTGGGTTACAAAAAATATACCATTTTACTTTGAATTCAAGCTGCACTTAGGTTTTAACTCTTTAAAATATACTTAGTTATGCTTCTAATTTAATCCAAACCTGAATTTTGCGAATTTAACATTTTAAAATTAAATGTGAGGCTTAAATTTGATATGTGGTACTAGATACACCTGTTAATTTTTTCCACCCACCTATCCAATAGGGACTCCCTATGGAGCTTTTAACTATTTTCTTTAAGTATTTCAGGTATCAATACATATTAATTTAATTTTACCATATTGAATTTTGAACTTAGAAACTTAAACATTAAATAATTTTGGAATTATTTTGCTGATTAAGCTGAAATTCTCACAAATTATATAATTCCTCTTTATTTAACTTAATATCTAAAATATCAATATTTTCAACACGTCTGACGTCTAAACTACCAAATGTCTTGCTTGTACTTTTTTTTGAGGTTCGCCTGATTTTTGGCCTATTTTTACTGCACTATTTGTGTATTTACTCTCTCTTATACTGCAATTTATAGAATAAACTTATTTAAATTTTATATGTAAATTAAAATAGAATGAAAATATTATTCCAAACGGTGATAAATAGTTCATCTTTAATTATATTTCCAATTAAATAAACATTTGTATATAACTTGTAAGTTTTTTATTGTTTTTAGTTAACAATGAACGACTTCAGTGTTCATCGTATTATCGGAAGAGGAGGATTTGGTGAGGTATATGGTTGCAGGAAAGCCGATACGGGTAAAATGTATGCTATGAAGTGTCTGGATAAAAAGAGAATTAAAATGAAGCAAGGAGAAACATTGGCACTCAACGAGAGGATAATGTTATCTCTTGTCAGCACAGGGGTACGTTTCAATTTTATTTTTTTCTCAAATTTCCTTGAATTTTATGTATTGTCATATTTTTTCTTTCAAATGGAGGCATTGAAAAAGTATAGAAAGACCTTGACACTCATATAATGGTCTTACTTATTATGATACAAAACATTTTTTTATTTTTATAGATTATTAAATAGAGAAAGTATTGCCATGGCCATCATCCCCTGATTCCAAAATAGTGTTTTTTAAAAAATATCTGTCCATCCTCAGTAGTCTTGATAAAATTTGACATCCATATTCAGAGATATAAATTTAAGCCATAAATTCGAAGGGGCTTCCCAAAAACTGTGAAAAAATAATCTCTTGAGAACAGTTCCACCAATTTTTATGAAAAAGTTCTACACTGTAGTCCAAATCTAACAATATAAGTTCTTTTTGTGGGGAAAAATTTAGTTTCTGAGATATTGATGAAAATTAATCTGATTTTTTTGAAAATCAAAAACAACAATAAGTTAAAGATCACCTGTTAAACATTTTTTTATGTGTTTAAAAATAAATAATTAAATGAGATATAATGGAATTTAAATTCTGTATCTATATGAGAAAGTTGTCGGACCAATTTTTTCTTTAACAACCTTTTTTAATGTTAATGTTTACTTAGTATTATGAGCTTTAAAAAAGAAAAGTTACTTACATTTGTTATTTCGTACTATTTTTATTTTGTATTATGAATAGAAAGCTATAAAAGAATTAAAAGGTCAGACTGGATTTTAAGATTTGTGAAAAATGAGAACAGTTTACGTTGGTTCATATCAGGACACAGTTGAAGATTTGTATTTTTATGTAAAAAAAAGGTCTTTTAAGTAAACTAATTAGCTGACAGCCAAACTCATTCGCAAGTGTAAAAATCTCTTTAACTCTTATTGAACCCATATTTCTTCATAAACGTTTTCCTCAGCTAGGGACTGATTTTAAAAACAAGATGTATAATATTTATAATAAATAATTAACTAGTTATTCACACATCATCAGTAAATAGCTAAAGTGTTTGCAAATGGTCTGTGTTAAACATTTTCTTATCTTTTCTGCTAAATATTTTATTATATTTTAAATTCACTATTTTATTCTTTGAATAAATATTAAATTATGGTGGAAAATGTAATCCAACTAAAATAAGTTAAAAAACCGAAATTAATTAAATGTTACTCTTTCCCTTGATAGGTTAGTTATTAAAATATTACTCCTAATCAAAGTGGTCATCTATCAAGTGACAAACTAACATCAACTTGATTTTCGGTCTACTAACTAATTTTGTATAAAAATTACATTATCCACTATAAATGGCGGGACATGGCCTCTCTCCACCGGTTTGTTTGTTTGAAAGGCTTATTGCCAAGCTATGTCCTGCAGACGAACTTAGCCGATCTTATAATTTTAAAAGCCACTAAGAGATTAACTTGTACACAAAATTCTTTCTTGATGCTAGTCAGACACTTTTTTGCACTCTATATTCTGGACTAGAATGTAAGTAATATTTTTCAATAAATAGTTAAAAAAAAAGTAGAATTCCAAATTCGCATTTTTCATAAATTCCCAATAATCCGAGTCAATGCTGGTCCCATCCAACTCGGATTATTGAGACTCTACTGCATTGGTTTGGTGAAATGTCAATTACTTTTTTTCTAGGTAAAATTAAGTAACTGAACCTAGAGGTGCAGACAAATCTGAGCCTTATTTTGTAAACATAATTTTTTTTATACAGAATCACTCTCAAGCAAAAAATAATTTAGATTGTTTTAAAAGTTTCAAGTATTCTTAAGAAAATTCATTGAAAGAAAGTATGATTTTTCAAACCTTTTTCTATTTTTTCAATATCTGATTTCAGATTGATTGTCCTTTCATCGTGTGTATGACTTATGCATTTCATACACCTGACAAACTCTGTTTTATACTTGACCTGATGAACGGAGGAGATTTACACTATCACCTTTCACAACATGGAGTTTTTAATGAAATTGAAATGAAATTTTATGCCGCCGAAGTAATTCTAGGTTAGTTGTTTAATTATATGTTTGTAGTACAATGCTAATATATATCTCATATTAAGTTGTCTGTCTGTTTGACTAGATGCACAGACAAACAAATTTATTTATTTATTTTTTTTTTATAGCTTCATCGTAATAACTCAATGTAAAAAGGGAAGATACAAAATAATAGGCCAAATCCTTAGTGAATGTACTGACGAAAGTTCAATTTTATTTAAAAAGATGAATGCTAATTAGCAATAATTTCATTTTCTGGTTTTATATTTTATTTCAGGTTTAGAACATATGCACAAAAGATATATAGTGTATAGAGATTTGAAGCCAGCAAATATCCTTCTTGATGAACATGGTCATGTAAGAATATCTGATCTTGGACTTGCTTGTGACTTCAGTAAAAAGAAACCACATGCTAGTGTGTAAGTTGACATTTTTTACTATGCCAATGTCAAAATCGCATATATAAATGCTTTAAGGGTGCTATTAAAATTCAATTTTCGAATAAGTTGTGAAATGTTTGCGTTTTTTTTTTTTTTTTTTTTTTTTTTTTTTTTTTTTTTTTTGGGTTGGGGCGCTTTTTAAAAAAAAAAAAAAATTTTTTTTTTTTTTTTTTTTTTTTTTTTTTTTTTTTTTTTTTTTTTTTTTTTTAATTTTTATTGTAAATTGAAGAAATACAGTCCAGACATTATTGAAAATTACTCTATGAAGAATAAACACTCGCATACTTTGGTGTGAAAGCCATCTTATACCAAAGTTGCTTAAAGGAACAAAATGGCATTGTGTCTACTGTGTGTCCCAAAAATCTTGGGACCCAGAGATTTGGGACACACTTTTAGATTCCAAGTAATGAAGAGGATTTTTTTGAGTTTTTTAGAAAAAGTCTCTCCTTATAAAAAAACAAAAAAAAAAACCCAACTCTTTGCTCTGTCCTAAAACCTCCCTTTCTTAAACCTCTAAAAATTGTATTTTTTTTCTGATATTTTGTACAAGGTGTTGTTTTTTAAAATCTTAATTACCAGAAGTAAACTACCCTTATTTTTTTATGATTTAAAAAAATATGAATTAGTTTGTAGTCCAGAAATACAAAAGAACAGATAAATAATAAATATTATTTTATTTTATGAATCAAGTATACATTGCAAGTATATATTGCAATAGTAAATATTCAAATATTTACTCATAATTATAAAAGAACTACCAGAAGAGCAATAGTGTTGAAAATGAATGATATAAAATACCATTCAATTGTATTGCCAAACTTCTTTTTTTATTTATTTTTTTTTTTATTCTATACAAATTTATTAAATTCAGTGAAACTTGCCTAAGCTGGAAGGCCTCTGTTCCAGAAAAAAAAATCCACCTTAGCAGGTTTCCAGCTTATACAGGGTGTTTTACTTAGAAAAAACTCTGTTCCGAGAAAAAGTTTCTACCTTTACCTTTGCAGGTTTCCAGCTTACACATGTTCCAGCTTAGACAAGTTTTACTGTAGTACAAGTTTTCTCTTGGTAATTTTTTAAAGTTTTAAAAATCAACACCCTGTCCAAACAAAATCAAGAAAAATATAATTTTTAATGGTTTTAAGAGCATGCAGGAGTTTTTTAAAATAATGACTTTTTCTCAAAAACTCAAAATAAAAATAAAAATAACCTTATCAGTACTTCATGTTCACACACACTGTACATAATCATAATAATATTGGAATTGTGCGTACAGAACTAACCAATTTATCAACTAGTACCTTTAATACCATTTAACTGGGACCCATTGGAAATGTTTGATATTTTCTTTACCTCATGAGGAATGCTCGATCCAAATGAATGAGTAGAGATTTCAGAGTTGTTTCTCATTTAAAAATTAAGCTTATAGAAGGCTTCTGAACATGTTAATAGATTGACTTGTTCATTTCAAAAGCCTTGTGTTAATGTTTTTACACTTATATGTTTATAAAATTGGTTTCCTCTTTGCAAAAATCAGCATTAGGTGTTGCAGAAAGTTGTTATAGTAATTATTAGGAAGTAATTAATTATTAATATAATGATAACAGATGAAATAAATAGATTTATTTTGTTTATAGTGGTACCCATGGTTATATGGCTCCTGAAGTGTTATCTAAAGGTACTGCCTATGACTCTTCAGCTGATTGGTTCTCATTTGGTTGTATGCTTTATAAGCTTCTTAAAGGACACAGCCCATTTAGACAGCATAAAACCAAGGATAAGCATGAAATAGACAGGATGACTCTCACTATGGTTAGTATGATGTATTAATTAAGGTTAAAATAGATGTGGCTGCTTAAAAAGTTACACATTTCATTTATTAACTTCTTACTTATAAAAAGTGTCTATTTGAAGATCATTCTTCCATATGTGTTAATATTGTGCATAGTATTATTGGTCTCCTATTAAATGCACAAAAGGCAAACGTGGTACATCAGATTTCACTATAAGTTTTATGTTTATCTCTTTTTTACTTTCTCATATAAAAGAGAAAGTATTGTGATGGTCCAAAAATTCGATTTTGATGTTTTGATTGATTTACACGTTTTGAGGTCCCTTGAGTCCAAAAAAAGTGGTTTTTAAAAAAGTCTGTCTGTCGGCTGTCGTCTGTGCAGATGCCTAGAGCCTAAACTACTGGGTCGATTTTGATGAAATTTGGCATTCACGTTCAGAAAAATCATACCCCGATGTGAAATCGAGAAATGAATAATAGCTCCAAATTTGGGGGCGCCC
>KZ652348.1:50754-98066 GCA_001010745.2 Gerris buenoi | reverse complement strand
CCCCCCCCCCAAAAAAAAAAACTCTGAACAAAACGTGAAAAAAAAAGATTTCTCAAAACAATTTTGATAAAAAAAAATCTAAAGTGTAGTCCATTTAAATACGGATCTAACGATATAACCCGTTTTCCCGGGAAAAATCTAGTTCCTGAGAAAATAGCTAAAACGTGGACGGAGAGAGCTCCGGTTCGATTCCTCGCCCAGGAGGTTATTTTTATGAAATGTTCAATGGTAATTAAATGTACATACGAAAACTAATAAATGGAAAATATTGGGTTAAGTAATTATGAACTCTTATATGAGAAAGTTTGTCTGAGTTGTCTCAGACCGATTTTTAATTAAAAGAATGAAGTCTTAAATCAATTTGAATCTTTGTGGACTTTTTGGATAAAGTCTTTCTCTTATAAATTAACAAAGGGTAGTGCTGGTTTTGAAAATATTTTGGAGATTTAATACTTAGCTGCAATAACTTTCTTATTATTTAGTAAAGTTTACTTAAAAATATTTTTCGCTATTTTGTTTTAGAATGTTGAACTCCCAGACACTTTTTCAAAAGAACTCAGAACTTTATTGGAAGGCCTTCTTCAAAGAGACGTAGACAAGAGATTGGGCTGTAAAGGCCGAGGGTGAATATATACATTTTTATTATTTTTTTTCCATGCTTTATTTTATGTTAATTGTATACAACTCACTTAACTCATAAAGATACAGTGCGTCCATTATTTATCATGTTATTTGTTTTTATAAACAGACATAAAATGTAATCATCAAATGATAGTTCAACTTAATAATTTCATTAAGACCCTCACACTTAACTGTTATCTTAATCCTTAAGGCGGCCATACATCTGTACAGGTAAACCGGATAATGTGAGCTGTACAGTTATGATAGCACACAGTTCACCTGTACAGGTACCTCTCAGGTGTAACACAATGTGTACGACTGCCTTCAAGCAGATAAAATGCCTTGTTTTTATAATTGCCCTGTGGTTTTCTCTTTTCCAAGAACCAGAAGAACAAGTGGTTCCTAATAACCAATAACTGTTAAAAAAAATTGTTTTATAATTTTTATTTGTATAATTAACAAAATTAAAATTATAATGAGCTGTTAATAATTAATTAGCTATATTTAAACAATGATGTTAATTTTGTGATTACAGGGCTGATGAAGTTAAAGAGCATCCGTTTTTCAGTGGAATGGATTGGCAGCAGGTTTACTTGCAGAAATATCCACCTCCACTCATACCTCCAAGGGGTGAAGTGAATGCAGCAGATGCTTTTGACATTGGTTCCTTTGATGAGGAAGACACTAAAGGAATTAAGGTTAGACTTGCCTACTTTTAGTAACCAGCAATAAATTAAAAATATTTTTAATATGTATTTTAAAGTTTTGGTTAGTCTTCTTCCTTGACTGATGTGATGAGGTATAAGCTTGAGAAACACACTAAGCACTTTTTTTTGTCATCAGAGAGTTGGTTCTGTAATTTTGAAACCTCCCATATCAAAGTGTGTGTATATCTAAAGTGTTATTATGAAGATAAATGCTCAGATGTTAGAAATTTTTTAACAACAACACTGTTGATGTTAGTCTGATTTACTGCAAGACTGTAATGTTGGTATCAGTATCAGTCAGTTTATGTTGTTACATTAAAATGTAAATACTATATCATTGTAGTATAATAAAAAATGTGACTGCCATTTTTTGTATTATGTACTTTCTAAAATTACTTTAATATAATCATTTTTAAGGGGATTTTACTGTCTACTTTATTTTTATTTTGTAGTGTCAAAAAATCATTGGGTTTTTGGTTTTGTTTTTAATTTTTATGACGGTCACTTTATGTTGTTACTTTTAAAAATTAAGTGATTGTGCAGCATTATTGTTTTTGTCATATTTCCAGTAGTTTTTTGTTGTTAGTCGTTTAATTTTTTAAAATTGATTCTAATAGTTATTGCTTTTGCTTTTATTAAAAATGTTGTGTAAAAAAAGGGCACTTCTTTAGATTATTACTCCCCTTATAAAGTAAACAGAGGGGAGTAACAATCTAAAAAAGGTGTTTGGAATTTTCTTCTTTAGACTGTTACTTCTTTATTAATAATTGTTTAGATAAAAAGTTAATAATCTATCAAGGTGATCATCATAAATATGTATATTTCATTTCATATTCTTCCATCAATAGTAATAATTGAAGCGAGCTTCTTACATTCAACAAAATATGTATTCTGTCTGACTGTCTGTCGGTAATTTTATGTGTCCAACGATACCTTGAGTAAAAGTTAACCGATTTAGTTGAAAATTGGTATAAATGTTCCTTTTACTAATTCTCAGGCTAAGTTCGTTATTTGTCTTGAGTTATTGTCTTGAGTTATTTGTCTTGGAGTTCGCACACAATAGGTTTGTTCCAACCACACCTCAAACTAGTTTCAAACTGTTCGACGCGTGTGCATTGGCAAGAAACGTTCAAGTGTGGTCCGATGCGCATGCGTCAGATAGGTCCAAACCAGTTTGAAGTGTGGTTGGAACTAACCTAATATTTGTGTAAACGTTAGCTTCAAATGTAAAATTGGAATTTTAGGACGGGAAAAGTTTCTATCATCACCTATTCGATGAGACAAAATATGTTTTCTAATACATTTTTTTATTAAGACCAACAAAGACACAGCTGATATCTTACGTTCTAACGTAATAATTTTAATAAAACTTCATGTGCATGACCTAAAGTACAATTGAAACAGGCATGTAAAATTTAACTTAATGGAAGCAGTAGTTATTGAGTAGTGAGGTGATACATTTTATAATAGTTGAAAAGGAGATGTGTGGTTAGTGGAATAGTAAGAATGCAGTTTGACTGCGTCACTATTAGACTCTACTACAATCATTATCTTTAACTATAGACTCATCATGATTATATATTTTTTCATTATTCAATACATATTTATTACTATGTGCTCACTTCAATGATAGAGCTACGTGATGCCTACGAATGTAAGAAATAAACAAATATTAATTTGTAGCTTTATTATTTGTCTAGCTTACGGATGCTGATCAAGAACTGTATAAAAATTTTGCTGTTGTCATATCGGAGAGATGGCAGGGAGAAGTAGCAGAAACTGTTTTCGAAACAGTAAATCTAGAAGCAGACCGTATTGAAAATAAAAAGAGAGCTAAGCAGAAACAGAGATTTGATGATGAAAAAGGTATGACCCGAGATACTTTGGTTAATTCTTTACATTACATTCTTATAAAACTTGGTTCTTATTAATAAAACTTATTAATGAAACTTGGTCATCCAGTTTCTGGAATTTGTTGATTTTCGTGTAGCTCGCCATATTGTCTTTTTTTAAAGATATTTTTATTCTAAAGCCAGGATTACACGCTACGATAAATCGTAACGATTTGATTGCAACAATTTATTGTTATAAATAAATCGAAAATGTGAGTACTGATTACACGCTACGATAAATCGCGACGATTTGATCGTAACAATTTATTGGTGTAAATAAATCGGAAGAGGACAGCAGGTTTAAACGTTACGATAAATCGTAACGATGTGATTGTAACAATTTATTGTTATAAATAAAATCATTTACATGCAACGATTTTTTGTCAAATTTTTATTGTCGTCCACGGTACAACTCAGTGAGTTGCTGTTGAGATGGAGGAAGTACTGTTGTGGTCTGCGTATGTGATCTGTTTAGCGAGAAAAGTGAAAAAGTAGCCAAGACCAAGAAGAAAGTGGAGTCGTCAGTGGTTGTTAAAGAAAAGGGCGTTTTCTCATATTAAATTATTGAGCGAGTTACGTAATGAACTTAATGACTGGCGGAATTATTTGAGAATGGATGAAAAACTATTCTATGGCTTTTTTGCCTAGGCAGAAGAGGGTGGCGCTGGCGCGTCTCAGAAAATTTGCCTTAGTGCTCCTAAGACGAGAGAGCGAATGGAAAAGACATGAGGGCTTAAGGGGATTCGCGTAGTTTTAAGTGCAAAGTAAAAAGCACTTAAGTACAAGTACAAAGCACTTGTACGAAGTACAAGCAGCACCGCCGCACCAAGACACATTTTCCGAGACGCGTCAGCGCCACCCCATTCGGCCTAGGCAAAAATGCCATAAAATAGTTTTTGTTGCAAATTTTGTCTTCTTTTTGGACATATATTTATTTTTCCCAAAAAACAAACACATATATTTATTTCTTTAAAAAAACAATATTTTTAGGATGTTCCATTACAAAATTTGGGGGTTGTGGGGAGTATTTCGGGATGAAAGTTTAAAATTCGTATTTAGCGACCCAAAAAAACCATAAATTAGCCCAATTATTTTATAAGAGTAGTCTATACTTCCGTACTGAATATTATTCTATATTATATTATAGCCCCTCTGTATCTCTTCACCTATTGATCTTAGCAACATAATGAATATGACCAAATGTATGGATAATTACATATTAAACAATTTTTACTTGAACATTTTTTTCTTAAACCTAATAGTTAGGCTAGTAGAAGCAAAAAATTGTATTTTAGCCGCTATTTTCCAAGATGGCGGCTTGAGCACAACTTTTTTTTCGGGGACTTTATAGGATTTCAATCAGGATGCCCCAGAGATAATTTGTACAAAGTCTCTTGCTTGTATGACACATTTTTTTTCAAAAACCTAAAATGACTGGTCTATAAGTCATGTCCTTCTTATTCCTGTCGGAGTATTCTTTATTTTTTATCAGCCACAAACAGGGGAAACTCTGATATAATTCTATGAATTCTGTCATGAACTCGCGAGGACCTTTACAGGATGCCATTAATCACAAATACAAGAAGGACAAAAAACTGTCTTTAAACGCAAATTCGACCACAAATTGATTCAAATTGTAACGACAAAATTAATTAATTTTAAGTGTTTACATGTTCTAACCTGTCGTTCGATTTGAAGAAATTGACACCAATCTTCATTCAATTCCAATTCCAATAAATCGCTACAATGTTCTGTTTACACACAACGATAAATCGTAACGATTAAGTCGTTACGATAAATTGCAACGATTTATCGTAGCGTGTAATCCTGGCTTAAAGTATATAATGAAACCAATTGAGTCCACTTAATATACTTCACAAGTACACTTCTACAAGTCTTTCCAGGCCAAAAAAAAGAAATGCAAAATAAAACAATGCACCTTATTTTGCACTTTTAGCGTAAATTCTTTACATTTAGCAACAACTTAACTCATGTATGATCTTTTCTACATTACTCACTGCTTAATACCTATTATGTCTTTAAAGTGACGTTTAAAAACTTCTATGAATGTGCTTGTGTTTTGCATATCATTGTATGATTCTCAGCATACACTTGGTTTTGTAAAAAGAGTTTTATGTGCTAAGCGCTATTTAAGAGATATTAAAAAACCACGTGACTTATAAAGTGAGCTTGGCTAGGAAAAAAGAGTGTTCACTAATAAACACAGATACCAGCTAAGGAACATTTACGTTACTGTATCATATTCAAAAGCATTAAATTAATCTTAAATATATTTCTCCTAGTTACTTAATCAATTTTTACTTAATTAAATATGATTTTGATATTATATTTTCTTTATCCCGCAGAGAGTGACTGTATCCTACATGGTTATATAAAAAAGCTAGGAGGACCATTTGCTTCTGCTTGGCAAACGCGGTATGCCAAACTCTATCCAAATAGGTTGGAGCTGCATCCTGAGTCAGGCAGTACAAAGCCTGAGCTTGTGTTTATGGATCAAGTTGAGGAGGTCTCCCCTGACTTGGTTACAGTCAAGGGTGAACAGTGTATCAACATCAGGACAAGAGAGGCGAAAGTTGTACTTACTAATTCTGTAAGTATCTTTCTGTTTATTATGAGGGTGGGGTGATAGCTTAATATGACAAATTTAATAAAATTATTGAGGAAAAGTTCTGATGCTCTTTATAACATATTATTATTATTATTATTATTTTTCATTTTCAGGATGAAATCGGTCTAAAAGAGTGGTTACAATCACTCAGATCAACTCATAAGATCAGTTTAGATCTTCTTGGCAGTATGGCAAAGAAAGCAGGTAAAATTTACGGTACAGAGAGGGAAAAAGTAAGTCCCGCTGGTCAACCTCCTCCCAATGGTAATAACTAATCGATTATCCATTCATCAGATATTATCCCCTATAATATTACCCCCTTGGTAACTAAACCACCGGTCACTTTTTAAAAGAAGTGGGTTATTCATTTTTTTTAACAATATATTAAGATTAATTTGACTCCACGTTAATATTAACTATTAAAAATTATAGTTACGTTTATTCTAGTTTGTTTTTATTATAAATTATATAATAAAATAAATTGAGCCCACTTAATATAACACATGATCAAGTTACCTACGATTTTATTAGAAAACACCATTACAAAGTCTTCCCAGGCCGAAAAAAAGAAAGCAAAATGAAATATAGCCTTAGGATTATAATAAAACAATGTATCTTATTTTGCTCTTATTTAATTTGCCATTTTTTATTTAATGTGTAAAATTTGTGTTTCTTTTTATAAAGTGAATATATGTGTGCAATCTTTATGTAAAAAAGCTTTTTGTAGGTTGATCCAATTTTTGTTTGTTGTTTTTTGTAACCCATATAATTTATTATTGTCACCCTTTTTGTAATGGTAACAAGAAATAGTATATGTCCTTATTGTATATAATGACTCTGTATTGATTTATTATTTTGTTAAAATTATTCTGATTTTTCCACTTTTCTTTTTCTTATGTATTATTGGTTTTTTATGATTTAAAGCCCCCATATCTTTTTTTTAAATAATTTCTTGAACTAAATTCTACTGTAAAAGGATCTTCCATATTCTATTAAATTCGTTTTTTAAATAAATTTACTGCTCCTTGTGGATACAAATATTGAATATCATAAGCAAAATAAGAAATTTGAAGAAAAATGAATACATACATGTATTTTGCCCCTTTTTTTATTAACTTTAAAAGACCCGTTTAAAAAGAAGAAAAATTAATAGATATTAACAAATTAACTATAATTCTCCGTAACTATAACTATAATCCGTATCATTGACTTTTAGTTTTATTTATAAATACCTGTCTCTTCAGTGGTGATTCTTTTTCTGTTAGAATGTTGTTTGAGTTATTTTAAAATTAATCCTTATTAGTTAATATAAATTGGTTAATTTATTCTAATAATTGCAGACCATTAAAAAAAAAAAAAAAAAATGTTGGTGTTTAGTACCTAGCATATATACAGGGTGACTGGCGATAAAGTTTGGAAAAGATATAGGGCGATAGTACACCTCATGCGGAACAAAAATCACCATATATACCATAGGTCAATTCTTAACCGTTCTCCCACTAGGTCAAAATTAGCGAATTTTCGAGGGGTGTCGTCCTTGCCTCATAAATCGTATTGTTGCTCCTAAAATATGAATGCTAGAATAATGATATTATTATCGTTGGAAAGCTTAGAAAATTTCCTAAAAGAAAAGTAATCTTAATTCCTTTAATTCAGATTAGCATTTGCTGAGTATTCATTTTTATCGAAATTATTGAGAATTTTTTTATTTTTTTGGTGGTGGCAAAACTTACCAACCAGTGTAGGTGCATTGAGTACACTTTCTGGAAAACTTCCTCTTTTACTTACCTTTCAAAAAGTATTCATAACTTACCCATTTATTTGCCATATTTTGAGAAATAACCGATGGAAGTTAGAAAAATGATGGTAAATATCAGAAAAATACGTACCATACAGCAATCTAAGTGGGATCTATGTCCGGAAACGGGTTAATATCTCCGGTTATATTTGAGATATTAAGTTCCAGTTTGCGGGTATCTTTATCATTTATAAAAAAAACTACATTTTTGTTGGGTAATAATTTTTACGTCATATTGGTTGCCGCCATATTGGATTCAACTTTGAAATTTTAAATTGGGACACCCACAAAATGATTCATTTTTGGAAAGGGCTTAAAAAAAGAAAACATTTGCTGCAAACTTGAGCTTTCTATCTTCTACCGTTCCAAAATGGCGGACACTCAAAGTTCAAATTTTTTTTTTAAACTTCGAATTTTTCTGGATTTTAAAATAATTTTTCTAACTTCCATCGGTTATTACTCAAAATATGGCCAGGTAAATGGGTAAAGTTATGAATACTTTTTGAAAGGTAAGTAAATGAGGAAGTTTTCCAGAAAGTGTACTCAATGCACCTACACTGGTTAGTAAGTTTTGCCACAACCAAAAAAAAAATAAAATAATAAAAAAATGCTCAATAATTTCGATAAAAATGAGTACTCAGGAAATGCTAATCTGAATTAAAGGAATTAAGATTACTTTTCTTTTAGGAAATTTTCTAAGCTTTCCAACGATAATAATATCATTATTCTAGCATTCATATTTTAGGAGCAACAATTCGATTTATGAGGCAAGGACGACACCCCACGAAAATTCGCTAATTTTGACCTAGTGGGAGAAAGGTTAAGAATTGACATATGGTATATATGGTGATTTTTGTTCCATATGAGGTGTACTATCGTCCTATATCTTTTTCAAACTTTATCGCCAATCACCCTGTATACAGTTTGTCCCAAGAGAAATTTTTTTTATTTTTTTGTTTAAAAAAAGTCATACTTTTTAGAAACTCCTACATGTTCTTAAACCTCTTAAAATAAGATTTTTTTTTTATTGTATGTTTTCAGTTTCTTAAAAACTTTATCACCCAGAGTAATCACAAGTAATTAATGATTCTAATAGTTACACCTTATTAGAAAAAAAGCAACATTTATTTATTTTTCTATAATTTAATAATTTTCTGAAAATAAATTAATTAATAATATTTAACCACTTTTTACAATTCTGAACCACTTTTATAATAAGATTTTTTGATACCATCAAAAAATAAGGGTAGTTTACCCTTGATTTTTTTTTTTTTTTTTTTAAGTTTTAAAGAAACAACATCCTGCACACAAAATCAAGAAAATTAAAGATATCACTTTTAACATACTTAAGAATTATTACTATTATTTTTTTTATTACTTTTATAAGTTTAAGAACTAGCAGGAGGAAACCCAAAAATAAGAAAAAAAAAATCTTTTGGATACTCTATCTTGGGTCACACTATATCCAAAAACCAAAATAACCTTAAAAGACCTGTTTAAAAAGAAGAAAAATTAATAGATATTAATAAATTAACTATAATTCCCATTTATCAAACACATGTTTTGAAAATTTGAAACATCTGTACTATATTTTTTACTATAAAAAATATAGTTAAAACATATAAAATTCAGTTTTATGTTAAAAATAGATATATACCCCCTAACACCCCTGTTTTTCATCTACATTTACCCATTTTATTATTTTAGTTTTTCTGCAATATTTGAATTTTTTTCTTAAAGATATCACTTTTAACATACCTAAGGATTACTTNTACATAAACTAAAAATATATATATATATATATATTCAGAAGGAAATTAATAATAAAGAATAGTCCTTTAACCAAGAAAGCTGGTTCTACTTGAAAAATTTTTCCCCTCCCCCCCTTTCTTTATAAGTTCTAAATGTGATATTTTTATTTGTTTAAATTTTTACTTTACAATTTATTTATGTGATATTTTGTTTTATTATTTTTTTAATTAAATAAAAAATATAGTTAAAAGATATAAAATTCAATAAATAAAAAATGCAAGAATAAAATTGGAAAAAAAGAAGTTACACTTACTGTTACCAATATTTGTTAAAAATGCATAGATAATTGTACTTTTTAAGATATTAGTAAATAAATATTTAGAATTTTTTTAAATTATATTAATTTTATTTATAAAATGTTGAAGCAGAGGAAGGATATTAAAAAAATGTTCACTTAACATTAATTAAGTGGCACTTAAGTGTCATTATTGAGTTATTTTTATTTAAAAGTTTAATAACATAAGATAATGTATTATGATTGAGATAATTTTGTCTTAATTGAAATATTCTTGAGTAAAATATTTTGTTATTTACCACGTACTACTTGATTTTTGTTTATTAACAGGTATATAAGGCGTTGTTAATGTCTTGTGTGAAAGAAAGAATGAGAAAAACTATATTAGGTGAGAAGTACAGATACTAGTGTTAAACTATCTCTGGCATTTTATTGACAGGGCATTCTAAACTTTAAACAATAACTAGTCGCAATGATAAATTATCATGCTCTCTATCGATAAAGAATATATCCTGATATAATTTTTTTCTAGTTTTGGTGTAATAAAATTTGACGAAATTTGAAAGAAAATGTAACAGTGACGCTCCCAACTCCAGCAATTTTTATAATTTTAATATTATTTTTTCATCTTTTTTTTTCAGTTTATATGTTAGTTAAATTTTAAATAAATTTATTTTTCTTGTTACTATAATTTTGCTGTCCTTAATTCTTAATCAGTGTATAAACTAGTACACATTTGATTTTGAAAAACTTGCAGATATATCTAATTACTTCAGACATTGACTCATTTACATTATCTGCAAGTGTGTAAACACTTTCAAAAGTCAGCCCACATTATGATAACCTTATGCACAAATTATCTGTGTAAAATTGAGTCTACAAGCACAAAACAGTTGTTTCATAAAATTTAATATCGGTTTTAGTTTCATATGTTAAATTATAAGTTTAAGCAATATAACTACAGTACCTGCTTTGTTAAAAAAATCTAATATTAACTCAATAAGGGGATTAAAGTGTCTATTACAATTTATTATGTTAGTGAACATTTCTAGCATAATTTTTTATAAGGTTGAAAATTGACTCTAATTAAATAAGTAAATTAACGGAAAGATATGCACAAATGTCAATGCGCATCATGCATATTGTGTCATGTATATGAACACGTGTATGCCATTTTGGCTTTTATATATAATATTTTTGAAATATTTACGTAGCATAAATATTTTGATTTCCTCTTACAAGTATGTAATAGTTATTATTTTAGTAATAAAAAAAAATGTCTAACAAAAAGTAATTAACAAACTTTTTTTCTAATTTAAGTACATTTTCCTCTCTTCAGTGTTCATTTGTAATTAATAATGTAATAATTATTTTAAATAATTTTGAATAGGTGCCTAAATGTTACTTTATATATTAGCGATAGTTAAATTGTACTTTGTTTACGATTTTTTTTTATTTTTATTAATTTCAGTTTAAGAATGCCATATTTTTTTTAAATCTCTGCCAGACAACCTATTTGGATGTGCCCCTCCATTTATAAAAGGAAGAATTTATTAATTATTTAGGAATATGGTTTGACCATTATTGATTACATTATTATTAACTAATTATTTAGGAAAACTGTCTCTTTCATCTGAAGTTTACCACCAGTTGTGGTTTGTTATAAAAAATTTGATTGTGGTTGGTTGCTCCTCCGTACCACACTATCTTAAACCTAAATTTGTGCAGTTGCCAGTATTTTCTATCTACCTTGCCAAATTATTAAAACCGGAGGTAAATCTTGTGTGGGATAAATAGTTTCCTAATAATTAGACTATAATTGTTCACACATTTGACAACCCTAAAATTTAATTTATAAAGAACCCTTCATTTTTACAAACCTTTATCTAGAACTTTATTTTTTATAAAGTTTCTCCATTCTATTAGTAACAAATACATATGATTATTACCTGTCATTCAGGTAACTTTTATTTTAATGATTATTAGTGCTTATTTCTTATTCTTCCTCTACCATGAATTTATAAGAGCAATATAAATATTTTATTTCCAAATAGGTTCATACTTATTGATTACGTACGTACTATATTTTGTCCTTTTTTTTGACTAGCTGTATAAAAATGTCAGAAAGTAGAAGTGTTAAACAAATTAATTAATTAAAAAATAAATAAATATATAATAAAATAGTAAAAATTAAATAATAATAATAAAAAATATACAATTTTTTATTTTTGTTAAAATAAAATTAATTTTGTTAGTATTGTCTCTTTTCAGAATTGGATTTTTTTTTCTGATGAGCCCAATATATCATTATATTAATTTAGTATGAGTGCATTAAAAAAATCATTGCTAATTAATAATATCGACGGGAGAAAAAAACATGTATTAAGAGTTCTTCTGTTAAAACATGTTTCTTGGTGGTGGGCTTCCATATCTATAGTATTTGGATGACACTTTTACTAAAAGATAAAATAAGCATTTATAAAAATATGATATTCTGAGCTCAACTTTGCTGTAACTAATTTTATACTATGCCAGTTACAAATATCATTTTTGTAAATAATTATATGCATTAAATAATTTTTCTTTTAACTTACTGTTACATTTTACAGAAATAGGTAAAAACCTTGTCTGATTGAAAAAATAAAACTAACTGATTCTATTATATAGAATAATACAGTCATTATCAAATACGGTTTTTAGTTCTACAAAATAACATGCCCATATTCTTGGATTTATGTACATCAATTGTGAAAACAACACCAACAACTAATTGAGTTCTTTGATGACATTATCTTACTAATTAGTATCTTTTATTAAAAAAAAGAAAAACATATGTTACGTTAATTGCTTTGAACAGATATTGGGACTGGTAAAATTATATAACTGGATAAATCGTGTTATAATTTGAATTTAGAACTAATTAAATAATATAGGCATAAATGACTAAATTATATATTTTTTCCTTTAAATATAAACATCTAAATTTCCATTATTATTTGTGATAACACAAAAAGTATTTATTTTATTAATAATTAAGCCTTGAGTTTTCATTTCTTTTTTGTAAATTTAGGTCTTAAAAATTTGTATACTTATATTATTTTCTATTCTGATAGTTTGAATGCTTAGCTTGTTTTAATTATTATTTATTTATTTATTTTATTTTTTTAAATATACTCTCTTTTAAGTTAAACATGTTACGTCTAATATATCGGTTTTACAATAAAAAGAAAGTTAGTAATAAGGGCAAACCATAAAAAAATAATTATGTAAATTGTTGCCTAAATATTGTAATATTATTTTGTAAACAATGTAAAGTTTCTAATTTAAGTGCCAGAAATAATTAAATTAAATTTAAATAATTAGTTAAAAAAAAGTCGAACAACCCAGTTCCCTATATGTGTTTTAGAGTTATTCTTTTTATATTAGATAATTTTTTGGTATTTTTAATGTATGATAAAATTGATTATGTAAGCAATTTATTTTTGCAATTTTTTTTAAACTTTATTTTGTTTTATTTATTATTATTATTATTTAATTAATGCTAACTACTCCTTTTTTTAAAAGTGTAAATAGATAAATATATTATTTGTTTCTGTGTGCAGTCTGCTTTCGTGTTGTCATTGTATATTTATATTAAATTTAAAAAAGTATATATATATAAAATATTTCAGTAAAACTGATTATTCCAGTTTTTAGTTGAAGGGCCTCTATTCAAATAATTTGACTTATTTTATTACATTATGGACTTAGCATATTTTAATTTATTTATTAAAGATACCATACTATTGAATCAGAATGACTTTACTCTAATAACTTTGTTTGTTCAATTTAATCTAAAATGGGACTATGGGATATCAGGCATTTCCATCTAAGACCTAATGTATTAGGGTCAATTCACAAAGAGTATGTTTCTCGTATAAGGTTTTATTATTTTATATTAAAATTACTTCTAAATGTTCTAAAATTAAATGTGTTTCATGAGTAATATATTGGATTATGAGCATTTTAAATAAGGCTTAGAAAGATACAAATACTACTATATGACAAATATGAGATGGAGAACAAAATAAGGTAGATAACACTAAAAAAATAACAAGTACCTTTGTCTAAAGATTAAAATATCTAAAAATCTAAATTTATTAAAATAAGAAGACTTTTTGTTATAGGCCCTCTATTAATATAGAAATCTAGATAAATTAAAAATCTGTTGTAACTAAATATTGTCTGATAATAAAATATTCAACTGATGCCACTTATAAAGGAAAGCAAATTCATTACGCACATACAAAGAGTTATTGACAAAATACAAGGTGTAACTCTAGTAAACAATCTATGTTTATTTGTGTTAGATTATATCTGGTTTATGATAATAATATTGTTAATTAGGTGCCAATATTCTTTTGGTGCAATTTTTTTTTTTTTTTTTTACAACAGAAGATTTATCCGTAAAGTTAATGCACTTATTTTTTAATTCTTTTAAAACCTTCACAAATTCTATTGAGTTTTGACTTTTAGCTGCCTACTTTCCACTGTGCTGATTAGTAAAAAAATTACTTAAAATAATATAAATATTTTGGTTAACAACCTAAATGGTCTGATTTAGGTTTAGTAATCACCATGTATTAAATTAATACATGGTCATTATACTAACTTAGCTGTTTTTAATCAGAATATGATTGAGTTTAAGGAAACTTAGTAACACCATAAAACTAAAGACTATGCTGCAGATTTATCACTATCAAAATTCATAAAAATAATGAGCATTTGTACAAAATCATTACTAATAACACCTTACCATTAAACATTGATTGTTTAATTCTATTCTGTATAATAATTTAAAGAATTGAATCATTTATTTTATTCATAAAATGATTATATTTTATTATAATTATGCTTCTCTATATTTTTGCCAGATCTTACTGAAGGTAATAGAAGCATCTTGCTTAGTGAAGAACACAATATTTTAATAGCTCTATATTCAAAAATTCCATGACAGAAATCCGTTTTAGGCATTAAGAAACATTTTTTTTTACAAGGACCTGTCCCTTAGAATTTGTATGAACTACCACATTTTAAAAAACTAATGAACTAATAAAACCTTTTTTTAAACATCTATACAAGAAACACCAAAGTCTCTTTTACACATCTTCCTATATTGCATTGGGTAAATTAATAGTACATTATGCGTCGAGTGCGGAAAGTAGCATTTTGCATGGGAGTGTGGAGTTTGCACCTGAGCGACAGCGAGGGTAGTAAAACTACACGAGCAATGCTAAATGCCATTTTCGCACAAGTTGCGTACTGTACTTTATCTACGATTGTTAGATTTTAATGATAAATACAGAAAAAATAATGAACTTCTTGTATGTAAATTCGTATTTCTCTTTTGATAAAGATGACATTAATTCATTAGTTGTATTTTGTGCCGAATTA
Source organism: Gerris buenoi (assembly GCA_001010745.2). Classification (NCBI taxonomy): domain Eukaryota; kingdom Metazoa; phylum Arthropoda; class Insecta; order Hemiptera; family Gerridae; genus Gerris; species Gerris buenoi. Next base: position 82,939 of record KZ652348.1, on the reverse strand, counting down.
ATTATTTTCGTATTATTCTCCTCATATTCGTCACAATCACTTAAATAACGCATTGATTTTCACAAAAAAACTCGATTTAAACAGTTACTTTTATTAAACAAACATCAAATTAGTTTTGTTAAATGTAAACAAACTCGCTAATGGTGTGTAAAGTTGAAATATTCTTCTTCTTTACGTCACTAGAGTGGAAAAAAAAGAGGAATTCTTCTTATTTACGTCACTAGAGTGGAAAAAAAGAGAAATTGTTCAAAACAATGTGACATGCATGCGAAATTAATACAGGTGCGAAGAATCACTTTCTACGAATCTAAACAGAGATACAATGTTTATATTTTGTATCAATCGTAGATAAAAGCATATACCCCAAAAGGGCTCTAGAAAATAAACATAACGATATTACCCCTCCATGGTCCGCTTCCTCTCTTTCTTTATTTGCACATTATTGAAGTGGATTTTTCTTACACAAATTTGGCTGTATCCCCCTTATCTATATCCTTGTTTAATGTTTAGTTTAGTATACCCTTCTCTTTGTTACTCATGTTTTGTCAAAACTTTTTTGATAACATAGAAATATGTTTCCTTGGATAATCCTTACCTGTTGTTAGAATGGGCTGCAGTGATAGGGAAGATTGTTGTTATATATAAAGCTATTGGTAATTAAGGAAATTCTTTATCTGCAAACTTTTTTTCAGAATCTAACTAAACTTGATTTTGTGGAATACATAATCTACTGAGTATAGTAATAAGAGTAAAATTTCACAATTTTAAGGTCAAACTACAATAGAAAATGTTTAAAAGTATTTAAACTAAAATAAGCATTAATCCAATGGTTACCCACCAAATATTTGATGGAATAATAGTATTTTTAAAACTACTGTTCCTAAGAAAATTTAGAGTTTTAATTTTGGTAATTGCCAATGTAGGGTCAGATGGGGTAATTATGAACAAATTTGACACATTTTAACTACCATAACCTTTTTGGAAAACGCAATTTAAGTAAAATCTAGTAAAATTGTTACGAAGCTAGCGTTTCACTCTTATACTTTAATTACAATTAGGGTTTAGAGTTTTGGGGTGCAATTTAATCCCTCAAATTGCATGTTCATAATTACCCCATTTGTTCAAATTTACCCCGGAGACTATGGGGTAATTATGAACATATTTTTTTTGTTGGGGTTGTACACTACAAAATTGATCATGTTTACACACAACATTTGGCTGTAGTAAGTTATTTTCTTCCTGCTATTTCACTTGTTGGAGAGGGCAGAATAGCTGTTACTTGGCTTCTACTGATAGTGAATTTGTCATTTTCACCCAAAACAAATTCTTTTTTGGTTGTATTAACACTCTTCATCCCAGTAACTTCGAGTTCATGATCCAAGACCACATCCACTTGACAAACATGAGTAAAGTGTGTTTTATTTCTTGCTCCTCCCACAAGGTCAACAAGGACGAATGTGGATTGAGAAATGTCTGATGGATCTAAGTACGATATTTCATCGACTTCTCCAATCTCTATTTCTTGAATTTAGTCTTCTAGGTCATCGTTTTAATCACTTATAAGTTCGTCAGGCAAAGTGTTTCCTTCACTATCACTTTCTTGATGTTGTTTGCGCTCTAATTTTTACTCTTTTTTTTTCTCTTTGTCTCTTTTGGGACTTTTTTTTTTCTTCTGTTTCTTGAGACGTTTCAAAACATCATGATTAGTGAGGATCTCACCATAGGTGTGGTGCTTCATGCGAGTAGTAGATATCTTCTTCACAGGACTTGGATATTTCTGCTGATGCTTTGCGAGAAGATATCTACCATGTCAGTAACTTTGTTTTGAGTCATGGGTCCTGGTCCTGACTTACCTTTACCAGTCACCGTGTCTCTTCTTCTGAAACTCAAGTCCAAAGGAACCATCTGACACTCTGATGTAGGTATTATTTCTCCCGGTAAATAATTATTGTTAGCTATTGTTTTTCCTTATTTATTATAATTATCAAAACCTTGATATAACACTGTGAATGATATAAAATATGAACTCAAACCAAACTTTCAAGTATATCAGCAATTATGTCTTGATAAAAGGCATTAATATAACCAAATATAAAATAAAACACTTAGAAAAAAAACTGTTCATAATTACCCCATATTACAAAAAGTGTGGGGTAATTATGAACACGGATTTGTTGTCGGTGAAAGTATGTTAGAACGAAAAGCCATTGATATTGTGATAAAGCAATTATAACTTAACTATTAGTGATTAAGAATAAGTATATACTTAGATTATATCTGGTAGAAATGGAGGATGCTCTCAGGCACTTAAATAAGTCTGAAGCTTTGAACTGATAAGGCATTTGATAGGTCAAAGCAAGGCTAACAACTGTAAAACGAAAATGGCGGGAACTCTTTTATTTTGTCAACAGGAACTTCCCTTTAGTCCCTCCCACTCTCACACGAGTGCTAGAGAAACCTGTTCTGAATTACCCCTTGTTCGTAATTACCCCACCTAACCCTAAACAAATATTTTTAAAATGGTAAATATCCTATTTACAAAACAAAAGAAAAAATTGGCCTTTTTAATTTTTTATTTTAAACCTTACAATCGATATAATGCATTAAATTGTCAACGTTTGTTACTTATTTCTCAATTTTTATACTAAAGAAAATTGCACCAAAAGATTTTTTTTAATTGAAATCAGTATTTATAATATTAAAATTCCCTGTATTTATTATAGTAATTTATTACAGGTGATTTTCTGTTTTGTTTAAATTAATTATTATTATCGTCAATATATTTTTCCAGATTGATTTATTTCAATTTCTTGATAATTATAAATGTAGATTTAAGTCAAATCTTGTTTACTTGATTTCTGAGTATGAAGATAAAATGTTATAACTTTTGTTTTTTTATTATTAATTTAATCCATTTATATAATTGTATAAAAATAAACTATTTTCTTAATAATTTGAAAAAAAACCTAACAGTTTAAAATAATTGTCACTCAGTGAGATGGTCTTTTTTTAAAAAAAAATAAATAAATAAAATGACATTCATACATTTATCTTTTATTTATAAATAATTTTGTTGTACAACTTGACTTTTTTTGGTTAAGCAGTCACCTTAATTTACTACTACAATGTAGTAAAATTATTATGTTCCATATTGGAATATACAACTTACAAGGTAAATTTTGGTCAATATAATATTACAAAGCCTAACATCGTTTATTTTTTCTGTTAGTTAAAACTTTTGGTTAATTCTTTAGCTGCTGCTGGTTCCAAAAAAAAATCTTTGATTCCCCATAAAGTTGAGAAGCATTTTACACAATTGCTCCTATTAAATACATTTGTGAAGTGAACTATCTCTCCTTATAATTAGTAGTAATTACAGTATTCTGAAAATAACCACATAAGTAAATAGAGTTAAATTCAATTATACAGTCCGGTGTTTATGATGCATGCATCTTAAACACCGTACTGTATAATTGAACGAGAGCTTTCACATCGAGGATGCAAGTGCGGCGTGCATCCTAGATGCAAGTAGATGCATGTGCAACTCGAGAACCAGCCGGCTTTGATATATGCTGCTTGATATTTGACTGCTGCTTTGATATTTGACGTATTTGATTCACAGAACCCGTCTTTTTCTGACTGCACAAGCCAGAATGATCGTTTCATCGTCTGAAGAGTCGGATGATTGATAATTCATCATTTAAACCCAAATGCACTGAACTAACTGAGGAGTTCCAACAAAAGATGTAAGAAGATGCAAGTAGCACGTGCCACTTTGGTGAGCACACTCGTGTCGTAAGGATGCAAGATACACATGCCACTTGCGACCAGGACGCAGAGTGCATCTTTGGTGTGAAAGGCCCCTAAATTATACACTATATAGGTATAGTCAAATCACAAGTATATTTTACAAATAGATGAATATCCGATTTTTTGAGATTTGTGATACCACTCAATTTTTTTATGAAACTGATAGAATGATTATTTTGGTATTTATTTAAAATATTTTTTTATCATACAAATCTTTCAATTATATTTCTAAACTCTTTTCTAAGGTTTAGTCTAATCCTCAGAGTTAATATGATTACTCAAATTATTAGATCTAGATTAGAAATTAAGGTTTCAGAGTAATTTTTTCTGCATTTATATAGCTGTCAGAGAAAGGCCTAACAAATGCATTTTGTTAATGCCTTTTATTTAGATGCATCCTTGTCTTTTTCTAGAGTAGAAGGTCCCTCTTGTTTGTTAATAAAGGTGGGTGATTCATTCAATCGATTAAGTGTCCGTGGAAGCTCATGGCTGTCAGGAGATCAAGGTTTCGATTGTTGACTCTGGCATGGGGCACCACACTCGGAGATCTGTTCACCCAGCATCCTATTATAAATGGGTGGCTACTTAAGTGAAGTGGTATCGATCTGGTTCGAATTTCAGTTATATATGGTTTATATAGATGATGGAGACTCATTAGCCTTGTGGCACCTATTAAGTATATAATAGGTGAACATTCAATTTACAACAGAAATTTCTTTACAAAAAANGAAAATATATTGATAAATAATTGGAATTATTTCTGGTAATTACAAAATTACTTTGACTGCTTAACCATAAATTGACCTAGGCATTTTAAATTTGGCCTTAGATTTAAAATGTAAAAGTACTACTTTGCTTTGGCCAACCTAACACTACCTGGAAGAAAATTATTAATTAAGGCAAACATGTTAAAAAAAAAGAGAAACTATTTACAAAATATTGTTATAACAATCATTTTACTGTAGAGTGTGTTCGTGTTTTTAGCACAGTTTTTACTTGTATTGATTTTTTTCTCTAGATGATATAAAAAAAATGTATGTTTTAGAGAGAGAAAATAAAAATGATGTAATTTATTTATATATATATATATCTGAGTATTATATTTAAAATAAAAATAAATAAACAAATAAAACATTTATATAAAGAAGTAATCCTGTTGGCCCAAACCCCTTTCCTGTAAAACTAACTCCAAGAAGTAACCTCATAAAATCAAATTAAGACACACACATAAAAGCTGTTATGATATTGTAAGAACAAATGTGTAGATTGTAGCGCAGTAAGTTATTTATAAAAAAATAAATAAAATTAATTTATAAATTTAAAAAAAGAAAGATCAGAAAATAGTTATACAGAAGGAAACAAATTTCATGAAAAAAAGGTTTAAGAAAAATAAATGTAAAAAGAAAATAAGTGATGCCTCCATACTGTGTTGTAAATGTAAAAAATAAAGAAAAATAAATTATGAAGTGAACGTGGTTTTCATTTTTATTTAGCTTAAAGATCTTCCTGAATATGCATTTTTAATTCTTTCTTTATATCTCTTTTGATAGTTTTCATCCTTGGACATAAAGTTACAATCACTTATAACTAGGGCTTGGATTTGAGCATATTTTCATATTTTTTTCCCGAACAGTACTCATTGAAAGAAGCCTTTTGGTGGTATTTTCGCCTCTCTGGAACCAACAGAATTTAAATTTATCCAGCATATAAATGCATATTCTTGTGGTTTTTCAGCTAAATACTTTGTTTTTATTCAAATTCTACCTCCCCCCCAGTCCGGCCCTGACCACCACGAAAGCTCCAAGCTTTGAATGAAGGACAAGATGTCATGCTTCACTTTCATAAAAGCGTACATGAGTGTCATTTCTGGAGTCAACCTAAAGATGGAATCTTGAGGGATGGAGTTGTTTGAAGTGGTCGCTACATGAAGCGGAGTTATTGAAAAAGGCAACTTGTGGCCTGGATAGACTGGAAAAATCATGAAAAAAAGGTTGGAGTTCAAGGCAGCTAATAATCCCAGGTGGAGAGGATTGCGTGGCAAGCCAGCAGTCAGAAGATTTTCCAAACTACTCTTTAGATTAATAATAATATTTTTATATTATTATTTATTATGTTGTAGATGATAAATTTAATTAATTTTCTAATAAATTAGTATTATAAATATTTTTGATGAAAATATATTGATAAATAATTGGAATTATTTCTGGTAATTACAAAATTACTTTGACTGCTTAACCATAAATTGACCTAGGCATTTTAAATTTGGCCTTAGATTTAAAATGTAAAAGTACTACTTTGCTTTGGCCAACCTAACACTACCTGGAAGAAAATTATTAATTAAGGCAAACATGTTAAAAAAAAAGAGAAACTATTTACAAAATATTGTTATAACAATCATTTTACTGTAGAGTGTGTTCGTGTTTTTAGCACAGTTTTTACTTGTATTGATTTTTTTCTCTAGATGATATAAAAAAAATGTATGTTTTAGAGAGAGAAAATAAAAATGATGTAATTTATTTATATATATATATATCTGAGTATTATATTTAAAATAAAAATAAATAAACAAATAAAACATTTATATAAAGAAGTAATCCTGTTGGCCCAAACCCCTTTCCTGTAAAACTAACTCCAAGAAGTAACCTCATAAAATCAAATTAAGACACACACATAAAAGCTGTTATGATATTGTAAGAACAAATGTGTAGATTGTAGCGCAGTAAGTTATTTATAAAAAAATAAATAAAATTAATTTATAAATTTAAAAAAAGAAAGATCAGAAAATAGTTATACAGAAGGAAACAAATTTCATGAAAAAAAGGTTTAAGAAAAATAAATGTAAAAAGAAAATAAGTGATGCCTCCATACTGTGTTGTAAATGTAAAAAATAAAGAAAAATAAATTATGAAGTGAACGTGGTTTTCATTTTTATTTAGCTTAAAGATCTTCCTGAATATGCATTTTTAATTCTTTCTTTATATCTCTTTTGATAGTTTTCATCCTTGGACATAAAGTTACAATCACTTATAACTAGGGCTTGGATTTGAGCATATTTTCATATTTTTTTCCCGAACAGTACTCATTGAAAGAAGCCTTTTGGTGGTATTTTCGCCTCTCTGGAACCAACAGAATTTAAATTTATCCAGCATATAAATGCATATTCTTGTGGTTTTTCAGCTAAATACTTTGTTTTTATTCAAATTCTACCTCCCCCCCAGTCCGGCCCTGACCACCACGAAAGCTCCAAGCTTTGAATGAAGGACAAGATGTCATGCTTCACTTTCATAAAAGCGTACATGAGTGTCATTTCTGGAGTCAACCTAAAGATGGAATCTTGAGGGATGGAGTTGTTTGAAGTGGTCGCTACATGAAGCGGAGTTATTGAAAAAGGCAACTTGTGGCCTGGATAGACTGGAAAAATCATGAAAAAAAGGTTGGAGTTCAAGGCAGCTAATAATCCCAGGTGGAGAGGATTGCGTGGCAAGCCAGCAGTCAGAAGATTTTCCAAACTACTCTGCACAAGATGCTGTATCAGTTAAGTATTTATCTCTCGTGTCAGTTGATGTCAAAAGATTTTTTTTTTTTTTGTATTTAAGAAAATCACTTTAAAGTAAAAATTTAGAAAAAATCTTGATGTACAGACCAATACCAATCTACTTCATTGACTCGACGGATGCTGAACATTTTTTTGTAAATAAACTTTTAAACTGTGACTTTTACATAAAAATTCTTATGTATATACTTGAAACTTGTGGATATAGCAGAGTATCATGCATAAAATTTGAAAATAATACTCGTTTATAAAGATAAGTTGTTGATTTTTTCTTTTCACAGTAATCTCTATGGTTTTAAACAGTGTTTTTCGAACATATTCTGCATATTTAACAGCATATTATGGTTTTTTTTTTCGACCATATCTATTGAGCATATAATGGATTTTCGAGCATAAAACATGTGGTTTTCGAGCATATCTGAAGATTTTATTGAGCATATCGATCTCAGCCCCTACTTATAACACATATAATTTGGATCAGCAATCTTAAGCACAATTTTCTGTGGTTCCAGTGGGAGCTAAATGTGTTTTTAGGTGGGTATTTAATTTAATATATATTTTAATACACTCTAAATACCTTGAGAATGTAGTTGTTTAACCCAAATTTCCTCTTATTTATATTTTTGAAAATCAAATTTAATTTAAAAAAAATAAAATATGCTTAGTAGCAATTTATTTTGTTTTTAAATGGTGTCAATGTAATTAAGAAAATATTATCTTGAGTTTAGGCCAACTGTGATCTTCTGTTTTATTTATTTAATATTTCAAAAGAAGTATTTCTAGGTGTGAGTGAATTTTCAGTAATATCCAGTTTAGTTGAGAAATAGGTGTGATATAGAAGAGCAAAGGACTACATTTTTTTGAGCTTTGGCTAGACGACTAGACCACTTATAAGAACCAAAGAAGTTGGGTAATTTTGACTGCTGAAGGCTTGAGACAGTGGTCAGCCACTAAGGTATAAGAGAGACCAAACGTTTTCTCATTCCATCAAGTGAAACTAGTCAACTGTTTGATCATTAACAAGAAGAAGGTCCTGTTACCAGAAGGTATTACTGAATACTTATAGGTCCTAGACTATTCTGATTATTCCAGATCTCTTGAGAATAAACAGAGTAGCTATTATCAGTTACTAGAGGGCATCTATGGAATATTCCTTATCAGTTATCTAAGATAGCAAGCAGTTTGACGAAGCTGATGTCCGTCGCCTTGTTTTGTTAGAACTGCTACTTTACTACTCAAGAAAAACTAATTAAATCAAATTCTTTTCGAGGTTCAAATCAAACTCTATTCTTTTTTTCATTTATCTTTTTTACAAGTCAAAAAATTTTTTCTCCGACCTGTTGCTACAGTAGTATAAATAAAAAATTACTAAAATCTACAAAATAAACCTAAAATTTGTCGCAAGACATGACAAGCAGAATAGCTCTTGCCACAGGAGCTATTTGATGTTACCACTCATCAGAAAAAGGAATGTTCACTCTTTTGTTGGACTTCTTTATATTAGTCATTAATAATTTCATGGGGAAAGTGATAAAACTGAAGAACAGTACATGGGGGCCTCTGCTGAAGTCTATTATTAGACTAAAGGGTATTATCTCTTCTATACACTAGAGAGGTTATATTCCTTTGTCTAAATAACTTTTGGGCAATAGAACATCACTTATGAATTGATGTTAGAACAATAATATCTCTTCTGTTCTTAACTTAAGTACTTCCACTCTTACATACTTATACCATTACATGCATATACACTTACTTATACCATCTTTATGATGCCTGAACTTAGTTATTCAACGGAAATCACCTTTATCAAGTCTAATTGAGGCTATCAGAGTAAGAGTGGCCTAATCCAAACTTATACCATTGAGATTTGAGATAAATACACATTTATTTTACCCTCCACCCCCCCCCCCCAAAAAAAAAAATTCAGCAGCAAGCTGTATGAGACATCAATTTTAATCATCTTTATAAAGTGCAGTAAAATCAACAGGTTAGTAAAATAAAATAGATAATAATATCAATAGATCATGAATGGGCAAATGTGGCCCTAAGAGACATAAAAGGCTCTTTGTTGGGGAAGTGCAGCTCCCATTGAAATATGTTTTTTATAATTTCAGAACATTTCTTACAATTCTTGTTAAACTTACTAAGTAAGTGAAGCATTCAAGTCGTACTTTATTGTAATGACTCTTTATAATATATGAAAAAAGTAATGTGGCACTTATTAACCTCATGCGTGTCCACCCCTGTAATAGATTGATGTTGGGTCACATACAAAAGTGTGATGTTCCTTTGTCTTAAAGTTTTTAGGACTAAATACTCCTTTTTCTTAGTGGTAAAAAAAATATAATGTTGGTAACCAAGTAAATTAGAACTGATGTGAGCACAAAATAAAAACCAACATATAAACAAAAATAAATATATTTTATTTCTTTTATAAATCACTTCTTCTTTTTAACATTAATAACAAATCAATAATTTAAATACAGTAATCAATATCAGGAAGAAAAGTTAGAAGTAGTTTAATATTACAATTATTTTATATTATTTACCCTTTTATGGAAGTAGGTAAAAATCTCACATTCTTCTCCCATTTAATTAATTTTTAAAAAATATACAAAAATAATTTTATTTTTTTCAATGCTAACAAAAATTATTAAAATAAATAAATAACAAAATATTACATTTGATTCAATATTTACATATTAAACTTTCTTTATTGAAAAATATAACTGAACAATAATGTATAAAAAATTAGAAACATTGAATTTTGGTATATATATTAATATTTTCTTGATGGGTTATTTGTTTAAATTTAAGGAGTCTTACACTTATAAAGTATCTAAAAAAAGTTTGACATTGGTAGACAAACTTTTAACGGACTAATGGTCCTCTATGTGAATAAGGCGAGATTGACCCTAATGAGTACCTATTCACTATGCAGGCAAGTCCAAGACCAATGCTGAATGGCTGAGGTTGCAATGTCCATACAACCAGCTATGAAATATCTGGTTGTATGGACATAAAGTAGTTGAACTCTTAAGTAATTTATCTTTGAATTTATTCGGTTCCCCTTAAGTTTTTAGTGGATTAGTCGCCGAAAACACGTTCCAAAGAAAAATGTTTGATTTAACTTGCCCAGCGTTCAGTGTGAATAGCTTGATGTTAATTTATGTGTTTGTTTCTAAAGCCGAATCGGACTGGTATGCAGTGTGAAAGCCTCCTTATTCGTGTCATGCTAACATTTTTCCTTCCTGTAGTTTTATTCGTAAAATTAGTGTAGTACTGACAAGACATTAACTAATAACTCTGAAATAAGTTAGTAAATAAAGAGAGTAAACAACCTTTCCTATCACTTTGTTTTTAATACTTTCAATGTCCCTACTAATTTGAATTAACAATTTACATCTTTTTTATATAAGTGCTGGAATATGGACAACATAGAATACATGTTTTTTTTTTTAAATAAAAAATAAAGAAATTTAAAAAACCTTTTTCTCTATATTTTTTAGAACTTTATTTTGTCAGTAAATTCATTCATTTCACAATTGAAAAGTTTGTCAATATTTTTCAAATACCTAAATTTAATTATAAATTGTCTTTCTTTATTTCTACATTAATACACTTAAAGTTTATTTAAAATAAATAATTAAAGCAAATAGAGCCAGCAAAACTTTACCACCCCCACAAAAAACAAAATTTCAGATCAAAATCTCAGTATAAATAAATCAATTATTACTATTATACAATTAAATTAATCTATTATTAATCCTACAGCTATTTAATAAATTTCACATTGATGCAATACATATTTACAATCATTTAATTAAAAGCAAAGCACAAAAATAAATTTAGTCCGTAGGAAAAATAATATAATAAATAACCCAAATTTAAACACCGTTAATTTTCTTAAGGCTAAAACCTATAAGGGGTAATCTCAATATTTATATCACCAGGAAAACCTCAATATTCTTTTTTGATCACATTTTTTAATTTTAAATTAAATATTCAATAAGTAAGGAGATATCGAATTTAAAGGGTTTGGCATATTAAAACATTAATAATCAAAAAGTCAAGTAAATAACCGTTCTATCATCCATTAATATTATTTATGAGAGTTAAATCCAATATTTTAACTTAAATTTCTATTTTTATCCACTAACTGAAGGCTATCATGTGAAGCACTTTTTTTATCTGAAACATTATGTTTCTAGCTCTAGCTAAGTAGTAATTGCCTCAGCTCTCAGCTAAGACACACCCGGATTATTCTCAATACCCTACTCTTATTGAGACACCTTCTTTTAAAAATTATTATATCCCTCGACTTTTCATGGAACACCTAATAAAGTTGAAAATAACTGATCTAAGGAATCTAAAGAAAACAAAAATTTAAGGGAAAAACAATTGCTATAAGAGAAGTAGTCTTTTGATTAGATATAAAGCAAATCACCTCATCTCCACTATTTGATCAAAGCTGACTTTCATTAACCACAAGAAGTATCTTCAGTGCCAGTGAGATGAGAAATTTTTTATAAGTGTATACATTTTTTAACAATTGTTTTAATTTAACTTGTGCTTGAAATATTAAACATAGACACACCAATAGTCTTCTAAGAGTTTATTTCAATAACTTAGCAATGCACTTATTTCTCTATAAAAATGTATAAATCAGATATAATACAAATCTAAAACAATAAATAAATCATTTATAAACAATAACAATTAGCTCCAAAACTTCTAAGAAATTATATTAAACAGCAAGAGAAGTATGTATTGAATTAATAAATTGGGAAAAAAATCCACATACTCTAAAATAAAAGTAATTTACACTATCAAATAAAAAGTTTTTACAAAAACTTGTTGAACTAGTTTGATAATTTTACATGACTACTAAGAATAAAGAAAGACCACCAATCACTAGTGAGAGAAAAATTCAGTGTAGGAGGAAGGAGTTGAGACAGAGGTTGAAATCTGAGAGTAATTTCATCTCTTACGCACTTTAACTTGACTTAGCCACTGAATATGAACACTATTGGTTATAAGCCAAATTTGTACAATTAAGTTACTTCAGTGCAGGGACATCTTTCTTTATTCTTAATTAAGTGACTCCACTTTTTAATCTAGATAAATCATATATGCATTTATAATTTTATAAAGGCATTTATCCATTGTATCTATCCAGTAATTCCTTAATAATAGAAAGTTTGTAAAAATAAAGGGAGACTGATTAAAATCATGCCCATGGATAAATTGAATATGAGATACTTACAAATTTAATGAAAGAGCCCTAGAACCTATTCGAGCTAGTGGGAATTGGTTTAATATTTGTATAGAATGTAGCCTTATTGTTAAAAAAGATGAGTAACTCCTTCATCACTAAGTTTTTTGTACCTCGACTTTAAAACAATATAAGACTAAAACCCGAGGAGTAATGAAGATGAAAGAAAAGAAACATCAAACACAAAGCATAAAGCCTCCCCTGAATTAAAGTCAAAAGAAATGATGTGGTCCGTCCTGCATCTTTAATTAATTAAAGGCCAAAAAACATAAAGTTCAACAAAATATACAAGATAAAGAGAGAGGCAGATAAATCTTTAACTAAATAAATATATATAAAAAATCACATGAATAAATATTATTCATAAATAATAAATTTAACAACAATTTTCAATCCTGAAAATTTCTTAAAATCAAACTAACTTCAAAGTTGTGTAGTACAAGTCAGGTTTGCATTATTGACACACACAACTAATATTAAAGACTTTCCAGTTAAATTAATTTTTAAGAAAGACAAAAACCATGAGCTTTTTACTTAGGTTTCTTGGGGCTTTTACCATAGTAAGCATCCAGGAACAATCCTGTAAATACGCATGCAACAGCAAGCCATTGTCTAACTGACAAGGCATTACCAAAAATTGTGACTGAACCAAGTACAGAAAAGAACTTCCTTGTCGTAGTTATTAAGGAACAGGTTAACGTACCGAATTCAGTTATAGTTTGGTAAATGAAGTAAGATCCGAGAGTACTTGTAAAACAAACACCTGCAAGATCCCAGGCAAGTGATGGGTAACGTTGAATGAAAGAAACGAACTTGAAAACTTCACCAGTCATCAATACACCAGCTCCGAGATATAACATGGACCACTGACTGATCTTCATCATCATATGGTTAGATGTTGGGGAATGAAGGAACATGATCCTTTCTTGAAGAGAATTAGTGATTCCATCCATGGCTAAAGAGCATATCAATAGCAGTTCTCCGATACCGAACCCTACACTTTCATCTGATACACCTGCCTTGTTTCCTTTGTACATGAACATTGTAACACCGACTACAATTAGAAGTATAATAAAATACTTACGAGGATGAAACACTTTGTGGCCTATAAGTACACCCATAACAAGAACGGGTATCGGCTTGCTTGCCTTGGCTATGACTTGAGCAGGGTAACTCACCCACTGCAGAGAAGTTGTTGAAGACGCCATAGCAAGTAAATATGTAATAGCTATAAAAGCGTAGTAGAATACTGGAGTGCTATCCTCCTTGGGCGACTTCTCTCTGACTTCCATCGCTAAAGTATAGAGATAAGAAACCGTCGTCTGAAGAAACATAAGTGACATGACAAACGTAAACTTCTCGTTTTCTCCATATGTGCTTTTAAATATCTTCTCTTGAAGCACACCAAATACAAAAAAGAAAAAGAAAATACCGCTGGCACATAAAACGAATCTGGTATTGATATGGATCATGGTTAATTAATGACCCTTAAAAAAACTTTACTAAATTATAAATTCCCCGAGTTTGTGATAATGAGAACTAAGAGCAATCAAACTAAAAATTTTGGCTGACTTAGTGACGACATGATCACAGTAGTCAAATTAAATAAACTGAAACTGCAGTCTGTTCTGTTTTTAAAGAGCCACGTTGAAACGTCAAAAGTTTGTTTTCATCTGTGTTCTTCTATGATTGGTCGTTTTAATTGACATATCAGGCTGGATAACAAATTAAAAAAAAAATAATAATAATGTCAATAAATAAAAATCTCGTAATAATTTTACATATAAAATAGCTCTATTTTAATATAAATAATATTTTAATTAAAGTAAATTAAAATAAAAATTTAAGCTCTTTTAATATTAGCGTACAACCTGTATAGTTGAAAAGTGGCAACCCTGGTTATATGGAAACACGTTCTGAACTCCTTTTTTGTATGCCATGCGGAATCCGTGTTCGCGTGTTAGGTGAATCTGTTTAATTAGTTAGTTACTTTATATTTTTTAAGTGCTGAATAGTTTACTATTCACACTTATACCGTAGTACGTTTAAATCAAGTACAGAAGAGTTTGTTCTAAGAAGAAAGTTTACCGTGTCTCGTGGAAGGTGAAAGGTTAGTGGTTTTTTTACTTCTATTTAGGTTATTTCAAATTAACATATAATGGGTCCCAAACCTAAAACTAATGAGAAGGCGGCTAAGACCGAGAAGAAGCCAGAGAAGAAACCCGAGAAGAAGGCTGAAGGCGCTGCACCTGCTCCTGCTAGCGGCGATGCTAAGGCCAAGCAACCTTCTACATCCTCCAGTGCTCCTAAGTCATCCAAGACCCCCGCACCGGCCCCTAAAGTAGCTACTGCCAAGGTTGCCGCTGCCCAGGCCGCCGCTGCCAGTAAACCCAGCACTGGTAAGGGTTCCGGCTCTAAGGGTAAGGGTGCCAAGGGAGCAGCAGGCAAGTCTGCAACCAAGGCAGGGGCCAAGCCCGCAGGTAAAGCTGCAGCTAAGAAACCCGCTGCTGGAGCTGCTAAGAAACCAACTGCCAAGGCTGGAGCTAAGCCTAAAGCTGGTGCCGCCAAACCAGGGGTCAAAACAGCCGTTAAGTCTGGTGCATCTAAAACCGGAGCCAAACCCTCTGCCAAGAAAGTAGTTAAGACACAGCGTGGAGTTGCATCTAAGACTTTGAAGAAGGGTGCTGTGAAGAAGTCTCCGCTGAAGAGAGCTAATGGTATCAGATTGAAGGTTGAAAAGGGGGCATTCGGTACTAGGACCCGTAAGATCAGAACCACAGTAAGGTTCAGGAGGCCCAAGACATTCGAACCTCCCCGTCAACCCAGGTACCAGAGGAAGGCTGTACCTACCAGGAGCCGCATGGATGCTTACAATATTGTTAAATTCCCTCTTACTACTGAAGCCGCCATGAAGAAAATAGAAGATAACAACACATTGGTCTTTGTTGTTCACTTAAGGGCAAACAAACACCACATTAAGACTGCAGTTAAGAAGCTCTACGACATTGACGTAGCTAAAGTAAATACTCTCATCAGGCCTGACGGTAAGAAGAAGGCGTATGTCAGATTAGCAAGAGACTACGATGCACTTGACGTGGCTAACAAAATCGGGATTATATAAATATGCAAATGCTATATTTGTTTTGTATATAATATATTTTTATCCCTTAACTAATAAATATTAAAAAAATCCAATTTGTCTTTGAATAACTTTTCCCTAAAGTCTCTTAAATTAGATAATGTTATAGAATAGCAATTAAGTAATTAATGGCCTAAGCATTTTCATCTCAAAAGTAAGAGTTGATAAAAATGGGTCCAATAATTAAATTATTTGGTTCTTTTAACCAGTTGGTTATAGCTAATTGTCAATGGGCTAAAAACTAAAATTTCAAAGTTATTAAGAGTGACTTGTTTTAGCACTATTGGAATTCACATACGATTAAGTTTTTTCTCTAGTATTTTAAAGGTTTGATTTCTTATACATTTCTATTTCTGCTAATTTAGCTCTTACTATCAAGATGCATGTGAGCATGCTTCCCCTCCAGGAAACCATGTGGTTAGCATCCAGGTTAAGGTGACTGACTTATTTATTAGATTATTTGGATGTATCTTAATTTACAAACCGCCTGCCCTTTTTTATTTAATATAAAAAATGAGTGTTTTATTTGTATTGTATACTTTTATAAATGTTGTTTATAAAACCAACATTTTTTTAAATTTTGATTCTGTCATTAAGACCTACTCTATTTTCCTTAGAATAATACTATATATAGAAGGAGCATAGAATCAAAACAACAAGCAATTACTGATAAGGGACTGAAGCCAACTTTCGCCGAGGGGTTGTGTCCCTTAGACCAGGGGACCAACAAAACAACACTTTTTTTTCATTTAAGCTGGAGAAGGTTGGCCACGCTTTAGTAACTATTCAAAGCCCGCTCACAAACGTCAAGAAAACAAGCCCTGCCATTGGTTATTGTTTACGTTTCACTCTGACGTCATTTTTTTCAACTCGTCCGTCATGATATAATAAACGTTATTTTTAGCATATTTCAAACTAAAATAAGTTAAAACACAAAAAAAATATTACAATAAACTAAACTGACTATCAATAATTATAATTAAATAAAAAATTAAATTTTAAAACCGAAGGCAAATAATTTTTGAGTTATGACGTCACAAATTACAAAAATGAATTTTTAGAACGCGGATAAGGATCACAACCAAAGTTGGTTTCAATGTTATCAGTGACACTCCTTCTATATATAGTATTATTCTAAGCTAATTTTACAATATCATTATTTTTGAAAACTTCATTTAATATTGTCATAATTTCAAGTATTTAGCGCAGGTTAATAATAGCAACATCAAATTAACAATTAATTAAATTAACTGTTGCTGAAGCTTCGGCTTTGAGACTTAGGTGTAGTTTTTAGGGATTGAAACCCCAAACTGAAATGAGTATGATCTTTATTTATAAATACAGTAGAGTTTTGGTATCTTCTTATTCATATAGGAGCTGTTTAACTAATGAAAATGTTTTTAATCAATAAATATCTGCTTTTAGTGGCAGGATGTAGGGAGTAGCATGAGTGCTGTGAAATGCCCTCTAAAGGCGGCCAAACACTCGGTATACCTTAGACGTAAACTGGAGCTTGTGTGCTCTTTATTTAAATTTGGCCTATATAAAAAGTTTTTTTTTATCATGAATTATTCACCTTCAAATGTCTAATACCCTTAAAAATTATATAATTAAATCTTTCTTGATGTATATCCTAGGCTTGATTTGTATTTTCAGAAAACCGTATTTTACTGGTCTCATAAAGTCCCGGCGACGCATGTCCACACTGTGAGACCCCCAATTTGTTAAACAACACACAGGATCCTCGTGAAATGTAATGGGAAGACACTGACACTTAGATTAGTTGTTTACTTTGTAGACAGGCACTGTGCAGGGTCGTCCTTCATTTAAATTACATCTTATCTAAATTTTTTCAACTTAAAATTATCTTTCAATTAAATTTCTGGTTTAAACTTAATAATTTAATTTTTTAAACTCTTATTTTTATTTTTTTTGTGTATTAGGAGGTATAAAAATTGATAGAATTAATAAGAAAAGACCATAAGAATTAATAAGATGCATGACCAGTCAAGTGAAGTATTGGAATACCAAATGTTTTCTTGGTGTTATTTATGGTCCTTAAAATGTATCATCTCTCTTCAATTTCTCTTGGAGTTTCAGTACCAAATTAACATTTTCTCCCTCTAACGTATGTGTTACCATCTCTACTTTTTTTTCTCAATGAAACAGCTGCGTATGCATAGCAAATTTACTAATATATAGTCAAGAATAGCCATCATACAGTGCAGATGTGTGGCCTGGCCTTTAAGGTGTCAAATATTTAATAAAATAGGCATTGTACCACTTTTTTTTGGCTGAACTCGAATTATACCAATACACATCAATACTATAATAACAGCTGTTGATCAAAACAATGATTGACAATGACTATTTTGACCGAACTACAGACATAAACTACACTCAGCACAGTGCACAGTATGAGTTGGCTCACAGTGTGAGAAAATTGAAAAAAATGGAGAGAGAGCTTGGCAAAATTAAATGTCACTAGTAGAGAGGCGTGGCCCTAACTCATACTGCTCAGACTCTAGACCCAAAATTTAACTTACACTTTACATTGATAATTTTTAAATAGTGTGTACAGTAAAATCTTAATAATGCAATATACACTCTACTCTGTAAATAAATAAAATAAGTATACCATGATCAGAGAATATGATAGCCTCTTTTAAACAGTGTATTTGCACTTGGAGGTATAACTGTAAATCTTGGGCCCTGACATAGAAACCAGTATTAAAACCATAGGAATTAGGTGGTCATGGATTAGGTTCTCCATCATCATGTTGGAGTCAGAAATTTAAACACTTTCCCCATCTGGAGAGAACTCCTGACTTCAATGGTGCATTATACATAGAATCAGCAGTAAGTATCTAACTGCACGTTCGAGAAGCCAGGTGCCTTGAAGGCAAAATGACACATGTAGACAGACAAAATTAAATCCATTTTTGAATTCCACAAGGATCGTATCCACAAGAAATGTCTTGACCCGACGTTACTCGCATTTGCTCACATGATCATTTTTACTTCTTAAAAATAATAGAAATTGGGATCAGAGAAGCTTGGTGGTTTTTATTTTGATCAAGTAAAGTTTTTTTGCGTATCCCTGTAGTGCTGCATGCACTACTTAATCTCTGTGAGTAAATTAACTGTTGGTTTTTTTAATATTGATTATTTTAGCTCCTATCCGAATAATAGTGGTTTAGTTCTTAAAAATATTTTATAAATTTTTAATGATATACAGGTATATTTTTTTTTCCGTTGTGCTCACATTCAAAATATATCAACCATAGAACATAAAATTTACTTAAATAGTACAAATAATAATCCATGCAGAGGTATTGTGTATTTTCTTTATTATTTTAGGTAAATAAAAATTTGTTTTAATATAATTAAAATTCTTATGCGTTATTATTAAAATTATTATATTTCTTCTAAACTTTACCTATTATATTATATGCATGTTTGTATGTATTCAGGTCTTAAGGGTATTAATAACTTCAATTAATTTTGTTATTGGCTATTACATTTAGAGTGTTATCATAAATATAATATAGACTTGTTTTCTCTATAAGGACAATAATTTTTTAAATTAAATTATAATGTAGTAAAGGGAACAGGAAGACAAATAAATAGTACGCGCAGGTGAATTGCAAGGAAGGAAAATAACTAGAAAAATAAAGTTATGTGTTCGGAGAAATTGTTAAAGGCCCGAAAAAACGAAATAAATTGAAGTTATTAATACCCTAGTTGTAGTAGTAGTCTAGTACTTCCTACTAGAACGGGTAGGACGAACCACTTGTTCGAACATTGCAATTAGGCCATCTTTTAGGTCCTTTTTATGCCCTCGGTAGAGAATTCCAGCCACTTCACACATCATACATTTGTACATTGTACCGCCGAAGCGAGTATGATGTGGTCAATAGTGAGCATATAAATCAGAGCATCACTGCGAGGAATCGAACCCCATCTCGTTCCAATCATGATTCAGTGATGTCCGATCAGACGTGGTTTAACCCACATGGTCACGCTGGCTCTCTATTAATACCCTAAAGACCTGAATAAGAATAAGCATAGTACAGAAAGTAAGGGTAATATACTACAAATATGATTATTTTTTTCCTATTAATATATCATTTTTGTAAAAACGTTAATAAATTTGTTTTTTTATTTTTCAAATTCATATTAGATTTGCATATTATTACCTAAATCAGATAATTATTAAAAAATTGATGTTAGAGAAATGCACTTGCATTGAGTTACCAAGTTACAAATCTTGACGTGTATGACGGTGGGTTAAAAGTGTCTGATAGGTGTCCAAACCAAAGGAAAGAAAAAATTAATAAACCTTAAGTTATTGCCACCTTCTATATACAGTAGTCGCCGCTTAATGTGATCACTTTGGGACCAAGGCCTAGTGATCACATTAACCGACTGATAATAATAAGCAAAATCTTATTGGTTAAGCTTTTATTATGTTTTTATTGGATCAAAATATAAATAGATAACACTGGAAAATTCCAATATTCCCGCTAATAGCCATAGCCGCTGAAGCGGATGGGGGGAAAAAATTAAAAATAATAATAAGCAATAGGCACTACTGGAGGGGGTGATACTAAAAAAAAAATAAAAATAGGAAAAAACTGTTTATTACGTGCACATAAAACACATGCGGTTTAAACATTAGAAAATAAACAAATAATTGAAATGACACTAAACATATTTTAAATTTCTCTCCTTTCATTCTCCCTACATTCTTTTCTCAGAAACCATTCTTTTAGGGCATGCTCAACATCTTCTTCTTGTCCTCTCCGTTTTCTTTTGCGAATTTGGTTCTCATTCTTTAAAGAGACAATCCCGATATTATCCTTCCGTTGTTTTAGAAGTTTATTCAGCAATGGCTGAGAAATTTTCCAATTTAATTGAGGCTTTCCACTGGCTCATCTCGGTCGAAAGACGATCTTNCGGAGCTTATGTTTTTATCTCTTTTGATTCAAAAGTTATTGGAACCGTACATAGTGATAGACAGACAGACACAGGAACGAAACTATTCGGGTATAGTTTCACTTTATGCTGGGTTCTCTGTATGCTGGTTCTCTCTCTACTGATGTTGTTCAACTTTTTTTGATGTTGATCAACCAGGTTGAGAGACATAGTTGGACAACCAAGTTGAAGTGTGTATGGAAGCCTTCATAAGTTTGTAGTTAGTTGTAAGTAGGGTTCCATAATTAATTCTTATTAATTTGTAGTTAGTTGTAAGTCAAAGAAAATTTACTATTGTCTTATATTCAATGTTGCATTTATAGTGTGGATTTAAGTACAGTTTTATAAAGGAAATTTGTTATGATTTAAATTCAGATCTATTTTATGCCTGTTGAGATCTAATTTTTATGTTTTATAACTTTATCACCATTCCACATTTACAAATTAATTTTACACTATTTAAAAATGAGGTAATTATTTTTTCAGTGGAATCTAAAGGTAACATTTAAATTTGAAGTTACAGTTCAATTAGGTGAGAGGCAAGAAACATCATTAGTTTATATGTGTTATTTTTTTTATGGGATTTTTTTTTTTTAAGAGTTCTAAGATGTTTGAATTGTTTAAACTTTCATTGCAACTAAAATTTGGTCTAAATTATTTATTCATTTGCAAGCCAATAATTTAAATTATACAAAATTAAATTATTGGCTCACAAATGAATAAATAATTTGTAGAATTGTAGTTGTTTAATATTTTTTGTTTGGTATCAGTAATGAGTGATTTTGAATTATTAATTACTATTGTTATTCATTTGCATTTTAGGTTGGCGATTTTGGACTAGGCCGTGCATTTGGAATCCCTGTACGTGTATACACTCATGAAGTAGTTACTCTATGGTATCGTGCTCCTGAAATATTACTTGGTACTGCTCGTTATTCTACACCTCTTGACATTTGGAGTATTGGATGTATTTTTGCTGAAATGGCTACAAAAAATCCTTTGTTTCAGGTAATCATCTTTAAATAGTTAAGGAAGTGATGTGCAAATTTTATATGCATATGAAATTAATTTATTATTATTCTATGGTTCTCTATTGGGAAGCATATAATTTTCTTAATTCATAGTGTATCATTTACATTACACTAATGTTTAAAATAATACCTACTTTTTTTAACACCGGGATCAATTACTGAGTCATATTTCTATCAATATTTTATATTTACGTGTTATGCAATCTTTGCTACTTCCGTAGCATAATTTAAGATTTTTAAGAACCTTTATTTTATTTTATTTTTTTTCAAATGGTTATTAACCCTCTCAGTACTGGGGTAGAAATCAAAAGTAGCCTTGCACAGACGGGGCCGTATTTTGAGACCGGCCTTCCCCAGCCTGACTCGTTTTTTCCTTCACACAAAACTATCCATTCTTTAACGCTTTCACACTATTTATTTTATATCTCCTACATTTTTCATCATATTAGGATAATTCTTATTTTATTATTTTTTTATTTTTTATTCATTTTAGATGTTAATTTAATAATTTTTAATAAAAAATTCAAAGTAATGTAGATTTTATGAATAAGTGGTATTTGTTTTATTTAAATAACTTTTTTTATTTCTTCATTATTTTTTACATATTTCATATTATACATTGATAATTTTTCTTAAACATGNTGTAGATTTTATGAATAAGTGGTATTTGTTTTATTTAAATAACTTTTTTTATTTCTTCATTATTTTTTACATATTTCATATTATACATTGATAATTTTTCTTAAACATGTCGGGGGGGAAAAAAAAAATTGTATTCGGGCTTTGGATCGGCAACAGCGAAGTTATTTTATTTTATTTTTTTTTTCATTTCATTTTCTATTATTTATCATTGTTCATCATTCTAGTTCCGATTGATGGCGTTAGGAGTCACGTGCGATGCCTAGTAAGGCTTCTATTTGAAAACATACGTAAGAAAACCTCAAAACGTCTATAGACGTCTGTAAGCTGTGGAAGGCACTTTTTGATTACGTCCATAGACGTCTACAGTCTGATTAAGGCACTTACTAATTACGTCTATAGACTTCTACAGTGCCGAAAGGGTTAACATTTTCATTTAGCTAAACATGTTTTTTTTTATAATTATTTTCCTTAAAAAATCGATCTTTTTTTTCTAGGGCGACAGTGAAATAGATCAGCTGTTTCATATATTCCGAGTTCTGACGACACCAACTGAGGAGACATGGCCTGGAATATCAGGCTTACCTGATTATAAAACGACCTTTCCAATCTGGAACGAAGACATCTTAGATCAGCAGGTACACGTTTATGTAAAATTATTATTTTCATTGTTGTGTTAATAAATAACTGTTTTTTAATCAAGTAAGAAGTGAATTAAATTTCTCCGGTTTACAACAATTATTATTCTTACATTTTTATTCAAAAAAATGTAAATTATTAAATGTAAGTCTAATTATTATTCAGTTTTATAAATTAAAAAAAGTAGTGTGTTAAAACTATAATTTTAGCTCTTTTAGGTATATTTTTTTATTTTATTTTATAAAAGTTATTATAGTATAATACATATTAATTGTTTTTTATTCTGCTATTAGGTGGCAAGACTAGGTGGTGGTGCTGCCCTAAACCTGCTTAGAGAAATGCTTATATACGACCCAAAGTTGCGTATTGATGCTGATACAGCTCTCAATCACGAATATTTTAAGGATCTAGACAAATCTAAACTACCTTCTTATGATTAAATGGTTGTAAGTTTTATGAAATGTTAAACCTACAATTACAGCTGCTTGTAGGTTTAATTTTTTTACAAGAAGTATATTATACATATTATTTATTTTAATGTTAATAATATCTTTGTGTACAGTGATATCTTTAGTTATGTTATTACCTAATATTTTATTTTGTGGTGGGTGATATACTAGAGTAGGTGCAAAGTGAAACAATTGCTTTGCCATTTTATTTTATCAAATTGATTTATTTATATTTTTAACTCTTTTTTTTAATCAATAAATGTTGTTATAAGTGAAAAAATAGTACATTTTATGAAAGAAACAACTAGAATCATTAAATATTTTAGAATTTGGTTGATTAAACTTTTGAAGGGAGGTATATTATTCTTTAAAGAATAGAATAAATCTTCTTACTATTGTAACAGTATATCTTCTCGGATGTTAAACAAGTGTTTCTATATTTATTAATATATATATTTTACAGCCATGCCAACTCTTACCAAATTGGCCTCATCAGAGAAAAATCAAGCCAGATTACGATAAATAGCATACTTTTTTGGTTTATATGTCAGGGCCGGATTTAGAGTATGTGGAAGGCATTGATGTAGTATGGGGCCATGATTTGTTCATGGTGTGATTTTTTTGAACATGTATGCCAAATTTGTTCCTGTATTTTAGGCAGACATTTTTATAAAAATAGTAGTTAATAGAATTCTTGGAAAATTTACTATAAAACTATGTACATTATTTTAGGTTTTATATAAACTTGGTTCTAATAAAATAAAAGAACAAAGGTGCAGTAAATAATTTACAAAGACATCCAAGAAACATTAATATAAAAGCAAATGAATTTTCATTTATACTTAAAAAGTAAAAAAATGTTAATTATCATATTTTTTATGGCAATTTAATACACTTTAATTGTGCTTATAATGCAATTTTACCTAATCTTTTTCTTAATATTGACAACAAAGCAATTGAACCTATTTTCCAAGAATATGGTCATAGTTCCCTCAGCACTTTCAATATTATTATTTTCAAACATCAGTGAATAACTATAAATAAAAACCTTTTATTAAAAAAAATGCTGATAAGTTCTGCAATTTTCTCTTTGTTAACTGGACTAAGATTGAATATTTTTTCTTTAAAACAAAGATTGTATATTCTGATGTTTCAAATTAAATTTTTTTATAAATGTGTGCAGGTATTTTTGTCATGTCTTCTATGAATAAGTAGGATTTGCTTCCAAGTTCCGAGATTACTGAAGTTAATAAAAGCATTCTGAAAAAAAAAGAAAGAAAGAAAAGAAAAAAAATCTTTTGTGGTGCGGGCCTATTTTCCTAGGGCCCCTAGGTTTGCCGCCCATGTTGCCTATACCTAAATCCGACCCTGGTATGTGTGTTCTAATGTAAGCTCTGTAATGTGTACAGTTATTAGAGTTACTCTGTTATTTTTTTTAACTTAAACTATTGTTTTGGTTGAAGTGAAACAGCTTCTTTGTTATGTTGCTTGACAAAAAGACTCGATTACATTACATGCAGTTCATGTGATACCTTTATTTCAATAAACAAAGTACAGTAGAAGTCAAACTATCTGAACCCCAATCAACCAAATCTCCAATTATCCGAATCAAATTATTAGGAGAAAATGTATTGTGTTCAAAATTGTTACAATGAATGTGCATAATTTAATTTTGTCTGTTTTTTTCTTGTTTCCTGGACTATATCCAATCATCTGAATTTCCGCACATCCGAATTAAGAGTTCTGCTGTAAAATTTTTATTGATACTACAAATTATCATTTGTGTCTTCACTAACCAGTTCCTAACCAAAAAAGTTTGCTCATATAGTTAGTTACTCTTGATAGATCGTTAAATATATTGTTTAAATAGTTGGTGTTGAAGTAATTAGTATTTTTATCTCAGACTCTCGTACTACAAGTTATGTGTACTAGAATCTAAAAGGAATTTACACATGATATTTTATTTATTACTTTTGCCAAAACAATCCCTTCCCTTATTTTACTATTTTTTTTATTTTTTATTTGTTAAATGTCCTAATAATCTAAGATAGATTTAAAGATCTTTCTTTTTTTATTATAAATTATATTTTACTTTTATTTATGTTTTACTTACCAAAAAATTAGAGTTAGTGTCAATATTTATATTTATTTATGATATGATATTGTAGGGTACAGTCAATCCTTAGCTTTCACTTTAATTTCAAGCCCCTTAACTTTTACTTTACTTCAATTAAATTGCCAAGAAAATTAACTAAGAGGAGGAATGTATGTCAGTGGCACGGGAATTCATGACTTAACTTTTTATTTGTTTTGGTATTATTCGCCCAAAATATGTATACAAAAATTACATTAATGGTGTTATTATATGTACTGCCGTGCTAAGCCAAAAAACCGTATCTGTCATTTTGGTCGAAAATAAGGTTTTGACATATTCAGGGTTTTGGGGGGTCGTTTTTGCCGTTTTTGATGGTCCCGAAGCCGTATCTTCATCCTAAATACAAGAAAACAGAGATTTTTAGTTAAGGTTTTTGTATTTAAGGACAATTTACTAAGCGAAATTGCCTTAAGTGACAAATCAGAAGGAAAAAGACCGTATCTGACGGTAGATACGGTAATTTCGCTTCTGAAATCACAGTGAACTTACACCACAGTTATGTTAAACCTGTTATATTCAGATAGAAAAACACCTTATCTACAGTTGTTTTCATAAATTTGATCCCCCCCAAAAATGTATTTATTTAACTTAGGTAAAACAAATGTGGCTCTAAAGAGAATAAAATTCTTAATTCATTAATATAAGATAATAAAAAATCGGACGAATAATAAGGGAGTAATATGCCTTTAAACTTTAAAGTCGATTATCTCAAAACTTTTTTGTCCAAAAAAACGGTAGATACGGTTTTTTGGCTTAGCACGGCAGTGTAGTTTTCTATACCTCATACACATAACCCTTCTTTTCCAAACATTTGCGGCATTTTCTTTAGGACTGTATTATCAGAAAAGTTAAGGGATGACTGTATAGTTATAATTATTAGTCATTTGTTTTAAGGTGTACTTTTAAAAAGTTTAAGGTGCACTTTTAAGAAAACTTCATTAGTTGTAATTAAAATGTGAATTTTGGAGCTTCATACTTTTATATTGTATGCAACCATTGGTTTTAACAACTCCTTATGATATTTGTAGTACCATATTATGCAATTTATCACTTTTTTTTAAATTTAAATATTTACATATAATACTTAAAATACCCTATAAGCATAGAACTTCCATTGTGATTGAAAATAGAACCGAATCTTCATAAAAATTGTAGTTGCTGTTTACATAGTTACATCTTTTGGGGGATATTTAATCTTAATTTTTTTTTTTCTGTTTTCTACATATTTCATTCCTATTAAAACATTGTAAAAATTGATCCCAAGGGAGTTGATTAATGATTTAAGATTAAGAAGGGTTTAATACATAATGAGAAATTCCCTTCTGAATCCCTGCAGTTAGTGAACACAGTTATATAATTTATTTATCCTATATTAAATATGGTCTCTTCTGAAAGATCCTATCTGTTTGAAAGAAATAGATTGGGCTACACTTGAATAAACTATGAATTTAAGAAATAATTTTAATGACTTAATGTTAACTCAATGTTCTTATAAAGAAATCATTAAAGTCTAAACTTTGACTGAATGGTCAGTGCTTGACATAACTATGATGGACCTTTTCCATCATAGTTATCAAATTTTGAACAATATTTCCAGCATTATTTGATTTATATAGTTTTATTGTATATAATTAAAGGTCTTCTCCATGGAACTAGTGCTTTATCCTTACATTTAGCTAAAGCTTAATTCTTTTTATTGATAGTATTGGAAACGTTGAGTCAATCAATTTCTTTCAGCAATACTGCAATGATAAATTTAGAATTGTGCCTCAATGTTTCATTATTCTATTCATAACTAACATTTTTAGTGACTCTCATCCTGGAAGAGCAAAGTGTTTTCATTAAAGTAAATTACCTATATTAAAATTATTTAAGAATGGAATATCTTCTTTATATTTTTTAATATTTCTAATTTTCCTAAACCTTCAGATGTTGTAGAGTTTTTAAGAAATGTAATTAATATTTTTTTTTTTTTTTAAATGTAATTCTTATTTTATATATAAGACAATATTGTATAAAATTAAACATTTTGATAAAGAACAAAAAAGTGTTCTTTTTCTGTCTAATTTACTATGCATGTTATTTTAATTATTTATAAAATTTGTAAATATGCTGATTTATGCATTATTTATTTTGGATACCACATCCTTATCACCAAATACCTAATCCTCTGAAATTGAATTGCGCACAATTATCTGTCTGACGTGCCCCCAGAGAAACCCTGGCCAAGAGATGACAGTTAAAAAAAAAAAAAAAAAAAATACATATATTGTTAAAATCGGACCTCCCGAGTACTGCCAAAGTTGACCAGTCTCAAACGACAATTTCCTCCCTGGACTCTCCTGGACAATTAATAAAAATAGTATTAACAAATTTATAGTGTTTTTTTTTTTTTTTTTTTGTATTCGATTAAAAACTGACTATGCATGACACAATAACAACGGCACTGGAGTGTTTCTCAATTTGCCATGAGTTTTTATTCGGGGTTTAGGATTACTAAAAAATTAGTCTTAGGTTGGTAACACTCTCAAAAGATAAAGAGTCTGATAATAGCAATTACTCTGTCTTAGAAATGGGCAACCTTAGTCTTCACAACTGCTTTGTTAAATTTTTTAAACTTAAACTTAAATATATTTCTTGAACTCCTTGAATTTCCAACCTAATATCAAAAAACGTTTTTCAAAACTGAATAAATTCAAACTGCAAGCCTTTTTCAAGTGTTTTTGCATAATGTGGTGCTAAAATACCGAACCTTAAATAAAATTTAACAAGTATAACTAGAGGGGACTGTTAACATAGTAAGAGTAAAGATTATAATCTTTACTCTCACTAATATTTAACTCTGCAAATGATACAAAATGTTGAAATGCATTTGTTAATAATTAGTATATAATTGTGGTGACAATAGGTTTGTTCCAACCACACTTCAAACTAGTTCCAAACTGTACGGCTCATGCGTATTAGCGAAAAACGATCAATTGTGGTCCATTGCACATGCGTTGGACAGTTTCAAACCAGTTTGAAGTGTGGTTGGAACAAACCTAATATTGTAGTGTTACTTTCATTGACCTCTCTAGTCATAATTATGAAGTGGTACCGCAAAATCTCAGTCAAAACAACCAATCAAATTTAACAAGATTAAAACTTTTTTAAATTATTAAAAAAAACTATATTTTACAAAATGAAATTTAAAATTTTTTCATCAGTCAATCAACCATTGTCAAAACTGTATTTTATTTAATAATTGTTAACACTTTTAATACATTTTTTTTTTCAAGTTCAAATTACATTAAGAGATTGAAGTGAATACAATATTTAGGTTTTTTGTTACATACATGATCTGTTGTATTTAATATATTTTTTATACATTTAAAAAAATAAAATAAAAATGACAGAAAGAAATATTTAAGTAATTTGGATGATAAAATATCTCAAATAAAAATATTTTTTTTAACAATACACATTGTATTTTCATACTAAAATACTATTTATTATTCAATTTACGAAATGTTGTTTTATTTTTTCACTACTTATTACTTATTTTGATATAATACTTTGGGTTATTCTTTTTTTTTAAAAAATAGGTTAAATAAGAAATAAAATGTATTGCACAGCATGGACTGATTAATCCTGCAGGATAAAATATAATTTAACTTATTTCGAGGAAGATATGGAGACTTATACATAATTGAATAGATTATTTTGGTTCGCAGTCAAACTAAATTGTGGTAAATTCTAGTCCATGACTGATGAGGAGCCATGATATGCCTGCAACTGATAAAATAATCACATTTTTGTAAAAAAAAGTATTTATTTAAGAGTAATTTGAGTACATGGTCTTTTATTTAAAAAATTATCTTGATTCTTACACAGGTATTGGGTGTTCGTTGCTATTCTGTTTGTTTGCCTTTTTTTTTTTTTTTTTTTTTAAACATTTTTAAGCCTTATATTTACAGGCTTAGTAACAGATCAAGGGTACTATTCCATTCACTGCAGTCTGTCCAAAAGTAGAGTTAGTGCGTTGACAGCGAGGGAAATTGAGTGACACGCAGATTGGCCAACCTCTCTGAGGGAAAAAAATAAAGCCACTAGGTCTGTGGTTAGGGGGGCCTCTCCCCTCCACTAGAGGCATTTATCTTTGCCTAGTTGGCACGACCTTTTATCCTGGAAAATCTTGAGCTTTCATTGGATCCCCTCCTGATTAGTTCGTTTTTCCTGCGATATCAACACACTGACTCTACTTTGGGACAGACTGTAATTGCTTAGCTGACTAAGTGATTAGTGGCGGTTCACACAGGTACTGGGGTTTCAGCAGTTAGTGAATATTGTGTTTTAAAGTTTGTTAATCAAATTCTTATCACTAAGCACTATACACCTGGATGTTTACATTGGATGAGTAGAGTGGAGAATAGAAAGATTTGTGGTGGAGTAAATACTTGTCATTAGTAAATAGAAACTATCTCTATTCACTCACACTTGCATATCTACTAATACTAACCACTTGTGCTTGTTTCCATAACACAGAGTTAGTGCAAGTGACTGCTACTAATCATGAGTACTAAGCCCATGTAAACAGGGTTCAACACATATGGAACAGATGCTGCCTTATTATACCTACAAAACAAATTGTTGCAAACACTACTCTGACAAATTGAATTGCAATTATTTTGATATTTTTATTTCCAATAATTTGCTGACATATTGCAACATGTCAGCTGTTTGCTGTTTAACTAACACAGTCAGGTGTCAACTGATATTTTCATGAAACAGTGGTGATCAGATCTTTTGCCTTTATTATACCAGATGTGAATTAAGTAGGCCATTTAAATCGAACTGGATAAGAAGGACTGTACTGTTTTACATTCTGCTTCTTTCTCCTCCAAAATGTTATTCTTGTTTACTTTAAAGTCAGTATGTTAAAATATATTTGATACGAGCCATAAACTATATTTTGAGACAAAAAAATTTCCAAGTAGGTTTATTATATGCCTTCTGAAGAGTTTGGAGATCTAATTCATAGCTCAAAAAAGAAAAAGGGAAATTATAACTCAACTTAAACAATTCATTTAATCATCTAAAATAAGTAACATTTTTCATGAATATATGTAAGCGAATACTTGTTTCTTAAACAACTTTATAATAAAAAGAACTTTTTTTCTGTTCTGAAATTTTTGAGGCATTTATTAATAAAGGATCTTCAGTCATGCATAAAAATAAGTTGTGTTAATACTTTATGAGAAATTGAAACTTTATAAAGTTTGAGATAGATTAAAGTAGGAGCTTCAAACTGTAATGTGTTATAATACATTTCATGTTCTGTATTATAAGACGAATGAAGATAATAAACTTTTAATATTTATTTTTGGTAAAAGGTGGAAAACTAATATACTTGAATAAAGAAATTACAATTTCATCATAAGAGTACAGTATTATTAATATTCTAATATGACATTGTTATATTTAACAGAAAATTATTGAAAACAAAAATAATTATAACATTTGATTATACTTTACATGATTTATTTTCAGTTGTGGATTATTGCAAGGGTTCATTGTAGGATTTAGCAAATATTTTTACCCATTCCCTGATGAGTTCAGATGGTAAAGGTCTTGGAGGGTAATTGTTCAGAGGTGGGACTTGAGGTGCTTCCGACCTCTTTCCATGACCTCCGAAGCAGGAATGGCCGAATGCAGAACATCCTCCTAATAAACAGAATTAATATACATTTTAGAACATTAAATAATCTATTCTTCTCCTTCTTAATTTGGCTTTTAAGTTTCATGATGTATTCAGACGAACTATTCCTTGTAAGATATGCTTGGAGGAACTGGATGTGTGAATAAATCGCTATGACTTTAATATAGAATCAGATGGAAGGATAGTATAGTAATGTAGATAGTATTAGTTTATTAGTAATAAATTAAAATATTTATTTTATTCTTGTTGGGTCCTTAAAAAGTTTTAACTAAGATTAAATGAAATTACCCAAGATTAAACTTTCAAAGCTCAATTGGAAATGTTAATAGATGTTTGTTTCATTTCATTAGTAGTTAAAGGTGGTAAAAACTGGTTTTAAAAACGATGTGATCAATTAATAGGGTTTGCTTAAATGTTTCAAGTTCTCAAGTATTTGAAGAATAGACTGTTTAATGAGAAAAAAGTAAGCCTGATTTGATGGGGCTGGGGCATGTCCAATTACCTCACTGTATCGCTTTAATGCCACTCATAAGAAAGAATAACTCACTACAGTCTGAAATATTTATACTTAATGATTAAAAAAACAATTATTCACCTCTCCTCAAAGGTTTGTTTCGAAATTGGCCTGTTGCCTCATTCTGACCTGTAACAAACAATTAAATACAGTTATTAAAGAATTTTATTTCAATCTTTAAAATAGTCAAAATAACATTTAATAAGTCTGTTAAGTATTAAGTACTTTTTTGCAGTTATTGTTAAATCAAACCTCAAATAAAATATATTAAATATTTAAAAGTTTGAACTCAAGAATTCTATT
>KZ652348.1:39999-50735 GCA_001010745.2 Gerris buenoi | reverse complement strand
GGGGGGGGGGGGGGGGGGTGGGCGCTGGTATCCCGCCCCGAATAAAATAGGGTATTTTACTTGTTTGGATCAATAACACTGCAAGCAAAGCATGCGCGCTTGGTCTCCGGCTTCCACTTCTGTTTCTGTTTGTTTCTTTGCCTTTACATCAGATCATAGCATAGAAGACTTCACTTCTATTTCAAGTTATTTTTAATTTCTCTTTTGTTTAGTTAGTAATATAATAATTAACTAGAAAATGTCTATCGGTGTTCCGATTAAAGTTCTTCATGAAGCCGAAGGCCATGTTATCACATGCGAGACTATGACCGGTGAAGTTTACAGAGGTAAACTTATTGAAGCTGAAGACAACATGAATTGTCAGATGACCAATATTACTGTGACTTTCCGAGACGGAAGAGTATCTATGCTTGAAAATGTATTTATCCGAGGCTCGAAAATCAGGTTTCTAATATTACCAGATATGTTAAAAAATGCTCCTATGTTCAAAAAGCAGGGAAATAAAGGCAATACAGCTTCTGGAAGAGGCAAATCTGCAATACTTCGGGCCCAAGGTAAATATCTATAATACTGAGTTAATTTTACATCTAATTCTGTTAGATTCTGTATATATTTAATTCTGTATATATTTAAGTTAAAGTGTAGTATACTAGCACAATCACAAATATTTCGTTTTTGGGAATGTGTACCTACAAGTACTTGGATTGTGCAAACTATTGTAGTTTAACTATTGTAGTTTGCAAACTATTGTAGTTGGATTGTGTAAACTAAAACTGTGATGTAAGGGTTGTTAGTTTTCATAATTTGGGTTACTATTATGTTATATAAATTCTTCCAATTATTAGCATTTGGTTCCTCTGCCTGATTCTTGACTGGGTGATCTCCCAGTAGCTGATTAAATGACAATCCTACTATTCTAATATTATTGTTATATATTAGTTTTATTTATCCGAGGTCTATACTCCTATTAGTATAATATTGAAATTGTTACTAACTTATTCACAATTAGACGTCTTAAGACACAATTACACATCTTAAGATTACCCAGATTAGAAGTTAACAATTTATAAAAGCTCTCAAACACGAAGTATAAATTGATTATTGATGGGTTGAACTACAGTACAGTAGAACCTCAGTTATCCGAACCCTCTATTATCCAAACTCGCCACTGGTGAGGTGGTTAGATGTACTCGCCTTGTTGTTGAGGGTGAAACAGATAAGAATTCATGATTTTTTTTTTACACCTACCTGAGAAAAATGTAATATAATGTGTTGTTTTACATATGCATGTATATATAGAATTTTTATTTTAAAAATATATCTACCTCTAAGATATCATTGTATACTTAATTCATTTTTTTTAATGAACCTCTATTATCCGACTCACCTCCGGTCCCTATTAGTTCAGATATTCGAGGTTCTACTGTATATGGGGCCCCTTCTGACAGCAAATTATTTCATTCTCGACCCCTTGCAAGACTTTAAATATCTATTTATCTTGTCTATTATACAGGTCTATAAACAGGGGGGTTGTTTTTCTTCAGACACAAAACAAACACATTTTGTTTTAAATGTGCAAAATTTTGCTAATCAAGCATTATTTGGATATAAATAACTTTATAATATGATATCATCATAACTATTGATAGTACTGACTTATGATATCTCGTGGGGCCCCTTAACTTCTCAAAGTGTGATATGATAGTCTATAAATTTTCTACTTATCTAAATTCAGTGAATCATTGATTTTACTCGAATGTATTGTTTTGACAAAGGGATACCTTTTCTTAAATGTATAAATCACTTAGATATAATCTCTCGAATGTATAAATCTTACAAATGTACTGTTTTGACATAAGGATATAATCTCTAGTTTTTAAATCAAGCGATATTGTGCCGCCAGGTGATTGATACTGCAGATTAGCCAAATAGAGAAGTTAGGGGTAAACATAATATTAGATAAGAAGCATCTTTATTTAAATAGCATAAAATCTCCCATTAGTTAAATATGGCTTAATTCCTTTGTCTCCAATATTAATGTATCTTAGTTTAAGATATTAACTTGGTTTTCTCTTGAAATCCACATTACAAAAAAATTTTAAGTCGGATGTTTCACTATCTCTTGTGGAAGAATCTAACGTTTTGCTAAAATAACTGAAAGCATCTTCAGAGGTGCTAAGCATGAACGTTATGATTTTAACTTAAAGGTTCAAGATGAACAGGGGAGATTTTTACTTAGATATTTATGCCCTGAATAAATAATGTTTGTAAAATTGTTTGTTTCAGCTGCTAGGGGAAGAGGTGGACCACCTCAAAGTAGAGGAGGACCTCCCCAACAAAGACAACCCTGGCCAGCACAAAACGTCCCTAAAAGGAACTAAACAAACATCAGTTACTTTATTCCCTCCCTCCTTTTTTTTATTGTAAAACTTACTTCATTTTTTAGTTTCTAAATATTCCAATGTCCCTAATTTTAAAAGAGCCTAATATTATACCAAAGGTATATAACAGATGGAGCAACATGCTAACATCATCCCTACGTAAACATGGTGGGATACATGAACATGGGTCCATCACATAAATAGTTGTATAAGTCCTTTGGCTGGCCTAAGCCTTCGGGCTGGCGCACCACAGATTATTTTTATATTTAATATTCTACTAACTTTGAACTTTTTTTTTTTACACATTTGTGTCAGAAATCATCTGAGTTGTATTTCTTCTTGATATTCAATAGGTTTGTTCCAACAACACCTCAAACTAGTTCCAAACTAGTTTCAAACTGTACGAAGCATGTGCATTAGCAAAAAACGTTCATATGTGGTCTGATGCGCATGCGTTGGACAGTTCCAAACCAGTTTTAAGTGTGATTGGAACAAACCTATTGTTAGGCAATCAATGGATTTGCATATATGTATACTGACATACTATTATTAATTTATTTTTCCAATTCCACAAAGGAAGTTCGTTTGTTTATAATTCAGGTTACACCAAAAGTGGGAATTATATATGGACATAAAAACCCACATAGGGCTGTGTGAATAATAAGCTAAATAAGCTTATTGGGAAATTATAAAGATGCTAAGCCAAAAATTGTTATTTTTCAGAAGAGTTTAAACAAATTACTGAAAAAGCTTTATATTACCTGCTATCTTAATGCAACAGCTGTAATATAATTATTTTACCATTCAATTATTTTTATTTGATGTGGATACATAACTTGACTCAACACCTTTATACTTATTAGTACCTTTATTCTTACAGAAATATTATCAGTAAGTAATAATATAAATCTTAGAGGTTGATACGACTTCTTTGATATTTCCCAATCAATACAACAAATGTGAGTGCCTTTTTTTGAAAAAAATTAAAATTAATTTGTCTCTTTAATCACATTGTTTTAAAATGTTATTAAAAAAAAACATCCGTTTCTATTCTAACTCTTGTCAGTTCCATTAATTGATATAATTGATATTCGATAAAGGAGTCTAGAAGTTCAAAAAGTATAATAAATAATTGAATCTGGGTTAACAAGGTTACTATATATTTTTATTGCCTAAATCTCTTGTCTTACGGTCAATATCTAGAAGAAATACAAATTTGATATGTCAATAGAAATTTAGGGAAGTCCCCAAAGGAAACTATATAAATGGTTTTATTTTTTTTTTTTTTTAACATATTAGTCACTATGGCATTTCATTTAATAGATGTGTAGAATTTTATTTATAATTTTATTCTAAATGTGTAAATCTATTATGAAATAAATATTTATGTATGTTATCATGATATAAATGTGTCAGTTTATGGTTTTGTCAATGTTTTTCCAAGTCAAAACTATTGAACCTCATTCTTCCTTTGTAAGTCATAGTCTCTTGTGAATAAGCCTTTGATATGTATTCTTGATTTGCTATCATTCATTATTTATTATTATTATTATTATTATTTTACACAGTTGTTTGTAACTAATTCAATGAACTATGTGTGAAATTATGTGTATATATGGAGTTTTTTTTTGTCAAATACAAATTATTGTTTCTCCATCGGAAGCGAATTTATTTGGAAATATAATTTTTTTTTTAATTTACACCTAATTTGTCATTTTCTTGTGTTTTATTTATTTATTTTAACTTGAATGAAGAATAGAAAACACTTGGTTTTTAATTATTAGGCCTGGCGCATTGAGACGCAGGGCAGAGTAGCACAGTTTTTTTCAATCACTGAAATATATGGGACCCCTTGAATTGAGTTGCTAGATCTGCTAGCTTCGCTTATGCCACTTGTGGCATAGTACTGCCCTGCCCTATTCTGCGTCTCAATTCGTACGGTTTGTATATTTCTGTGGTTGAAGAAAATTATGCTGCCCTACCACGAGTCTCAATGTGCTCCTAGATTTATTTAGAGGTAAACTTAAAATAATTGCTAATGAAAATATTTGAATTCTAAGATAACGAATCTCATACAATTTAGATCTTAAAATTAATGTAAACCAAATATGCGAGAGTTAGAGTGTTAGTATACGTTGTTTGGGGTTAACAAAAGTGGAAAGTCAAGTTAATAAATTAATAAAATTAGATCTTCCACAAAAATGTGACCTCTAGAAGATTTAGAAGGAACTCTAGCTATGGATCATAAAACTAAGGCTAGTGACACTGTGACACACTTCGCCACCCATGTAGCGTTTTTACTTTTTTTCGGCCAGTAGAGAAATGGACCTGCAGATAGCTGTACTTGCTTATCATTATGTTCGTTAAAGAAGGGGAAAAGGGCGTTTTTGGATCCATTTAATAATTTCAGACAAAAAGAATACTAGTTTTTCATACAGTGTACCCCTGTATCAAAGAGGACTAACATTTTTACCGAGTGTCGAGTGGAACTTTCAACAATTTGCTTAGAATATTAAAGAACAGTTTGGACCATCAAAAACTCTTATATAGGGATGCAGTTAGCCCCTGATTTGATTTCCCCTAGATTTGATTGAAGGAGTTGGGGCTGAGTGGCAGAGACTTGGGTGGCACCGTTTGACAGGCTCAATTAAGAACAATGGGCTGACCGGGTCGATCCACCCTGCGGGTGGCGCCACCTCGTGTGGCAGGTTCCATTCTATTCTCATTGGCGACCGGGTGGCGAAGTGTGTCACCCCCTAAATCATTTATAGTTAACTTAACTTCTTGTTCACTTCTAAAATCCAGCTAATATAATAAGTTCTATTTGCATAATGCTTGTATTTAATTTTCTTCATTAAACTACCGGTTTGTCTAAGTATAAAAGCTGCAGCAAAAGTTAGCATTTTAAATATTTATTTTTACTGAACAATTTTTTAATTGTTTTGATTTATTTTAAAAATTATAAACTAAGTATGAGGTGAAGAGTGCTGCTCAAGGAATTTAGCCTGAAAATAAAAATAAAAAGAATTGATGTACCAAATTTCAGTTTAGATTGTTTAATTCACACTAAGTTATTATCAGATATCCAAAGCGTTATGGACAAACACATACTACGCACAACTAAACAGAATCACTAGCAACTGAATGTTTTATTAAAAATGCAAATGTTCCAACATTCTTATGTTTTTATGTAAACACATAAAACTTAACAAATGTGAAGTATAAATCAGGGCACACGTTGAGACAGACCCTGGGCAGTTTTTTTAACCGAAGAAATATCTTAATTCCTGCAAGGTTGCAGGAATTAAGATGCAGTGCAAGGTAGTTCTGCCTAACACTTGTACATTAGTTTTCTGCGGTTCAAAAAACTGCCTGTTCTGTGTCTCACTGTGCACCTTCTTAAATATAATTAATACTATTAGTTTTATTTTGGTTTGAGAGCAAATATATCGACTATGCACTACCTTTAATTTAAATTAGAAATAAAGATTAAATATAACAATTTTTGTTCGAGATTTTACAAAATTGATTTCATTAGTATATGATTCTTTAGCCATTAAATCAATACTAAACGTGTTAACAATATTACTAACTTTTACTAAGAGTTTTAAGTCTTGTCAATATGAAGGTAATAACCTAACACACAGACATCACAAACTATTTAGACACACAAATAAAATGTATGCTGAGATATCAAACTAGTGCATGAAGAGTAAATAAAAATTGTTTAGACGCACTGGACAGTTTAAATATACTTAAAGACAACACAATCTAAATTACCTAAAGAAAACACTTTCTAAGATCACATGCGAGAAAAACATTTGAAAACCTTCATCGAAACGTATTTTAATATGTTGATAGCAAACAAATAAAATGTAACTCTTTTTATTTGCCAGTATTAATTAGCCAACTAGCATGCCTTCACTTCTAGAGAATGAAAAATTATTTGTTGAAATAAAATCAAAGTCTAGTGTAATTGTTAATAAAGAAAGTATCACACTTCAGGAAGAAGAAAGGTTTTGGTAGAAATTGTGTGTGCAAGAAATTAAGATATAAGATCTCCCATCTAATGGAAGTAGATAGAAAAGTAAAAGATAAATAACAAAAAAAATCTGGAAATTTAGGTGCAGTCACACTAATGTTACTCCTTGTACCTGTATAATACTTTCGTAGTTGAGGTAGATCGAAATAATCAATCAGCCATGCTATTCGTCTGTTAATCTCCGCCTCTGAAACTTTATCATGACAAAAATGTTTTCAACCATGAATGGTTTGTTTAAATTAAAACCCCACTAGCACATGGGTAAAAAAGCTCAGGGTGTACTACTAGGCTATACTAATCAGTATAATTATTTAAATAACAACTCAGTATTTTTTTTATACCATTGTTAAGAAGTACTCCAAAATGCCACTTGATCTAGTGTTTTTTAAGCAAGGGGCACTGCGGTAGTTTTAAAAAGACTACTGAGAGGGTACGCATTCTCAGATTGTGTGGGGTTGCTACCAAGCACAAAGTGACCTTCTAATTATAAGCCCTCAAATTCTATTTTGTGTGCTGGTACCCCGTTCTTTGCCTGCCACCTGACATAGTTAGCTGGATTTAGATTGCTGCCTCTCACAGCTATAAACAAGAGAGGAGGAACCATAGTTTTAATTAAAGTTTAATCTAAATACCATGGACCCAAATAAAAAGTGTATCCAAGATGGGACAGTCTTTAAAACTTGGGACTGGTGGATCTCAAATTTGTCTTAGGGTTAGTCATTGGAATTCTGTCCAGGTTCTTACCACAACCATTACCATTAGATTTTACTTCTTACGCCAATTCAATTAGTACCAATCTTGCTACAACATTTTTAATACTACTAATTCACTTCTTTATATAAAAAAGTAAAAGTGATTGACCATTAATTTCTAAAAATATCTTGGTTGTAATTCTTAGATATACACTGTTTGTAACAGTATTTACAGAAGTTAACAACTCAGTTCATTATATGGGGTTTTATGCTTATTTGAATTAAAATGCAGTTTTTCTAACTTTATATTAAAAAATGTATTTTAACTCTATTAAACTTTTTTTATGAGGTATAAGTTAATTTATTGTTACATAGATTTATTAGTTACATAGTTTTCAGTATTTTTAATATACAGAATATTGTACAATCTGACTTCTTCCGTAAATTTAATCCAATCTGGATGTAAACTAAGGAGGAGGTGCTGCAACCTTTTCTTTTTTCATAATCTTTACTAAATGTTTGATTGCACAACAAATGCAGAGTATCTAAAGCAAAAATTAGGATGTTAATCTTGTATGAATCTTAAGCAGCAAATGTACAATACAGTAGTTAGTTGATTATCAGTTTTCCTGAATAAAATATAGCATGGTTAAGTAGGGAGTATTTGGAATCACTTTTCAGGCCAACCAAGAATTAACCAATGTGTCCGGAGTCCGGAAAGACCAACCTCTGGCTGTTTTTGCGGTCGACTGAAGCGATTGTAACCACTTTGACCGAGTCCAGACCTCATTTAGTATGGTTAGTTAACCACACCATTACTTAAAAGTTAGAAACATTGTTTACTTGACCATTTTTAATAGAAGTTTTTAAACGCAAACACTCGTAATAGCTTCACACGCAAAACAAACCCAGTTTATATTTACAACCTGGTTAACTACTCTACTACCCCAAAGGCAATACGAATTATTTGAAGCCTCCACAGTGAGCTGCTTCAGTACTTCTGAATGTACCCAAGGGTTCTGGATGGGTATCATGCGGTGTGTTCCCCTCCAATAATAAAAAAAACTTTTATGTCATTACACTTATGGTATTGTTTGATTTATATATAATATTTATTTATTTTTAAGAACAAAATCTGTTCTTTTGGTAAATTTTTAAAACCTGAAATGTGGCAAATAAAATTACAATTTCATTAATATATATTTCCTTTTTTAAACATAATCAAATTTTCTTTTAAATAACATTGATTCATAGCTCTCATTCTGCTATTATCATATTAACTTAATTTAGTGAGGGTTTTTTTTTTTTTTTTTAGTTTTGTAAATTAGTTTGTGGCTCCTGCCCTGAAACACTAATTTAGAATTAAATAATTTAAGTCCAAAATACCCATGGAAATAAAAGTAACATTAGTATTATTTGTTTATTTACAGAAAAGACCCAAAACTTTGTAATCTGAAACTAAAGTTGTTTGAAAAAAGTTATAGTTTGTAGTTTTTATATCAACTTGATCTGATAAATCTAGGTCTTCTACAAATAGTTTGTATCTGAATTCGGTTAAATACTACCACCTTATCAAACTAATTGGCACGGAATCATTCTTATACATAAAGCTACACATTGTGTGAATCGTTTGAACTAATAAGTCGCACTGTACAATTATTATTACATAATATACAGTCTATAGTGCGAGTCCAGGGGCGTAACTAGGCTGGGGCAACCGGGGCAATGCCCCGGGGCCCCCGAGGTAAGGGGGCCCCCAAGGCCACGGGAAAAAATTAAGTCGTAATATAGGGAAAAAGTTTTACACGAAACTGAAGGGACCGAAATATTTTTTCGTGTTAAACGGTGCATTAAAAAAACTCACCGATATTTTCTATCTCTCTGCCCTTGTACACGTTATGAATTATTTAATTTAAAAGACAAAAAAAACGAAATTCGCCGATTTTACTCGATTCTTAATGATGTTCTTAATGATATTCTTATGATTAAATAAACTTTAATCATGTTATTGATGAATTTTCCTCGACAAAAGTAAGAAGAAAGTAATTTTAATAAATGATTATTCATCTTGTCTATCTGATTTCAATTTGTCTATCTTGTTCCGTTTTGTATAAATGTATTAACATAAATTTTCTTAATTTATAAATTTTTTTTTATTAATTTCTTTAGTCCCTCGCTCACGTTAATTATTTTCTTTAACTATATATCAACGAAAAACTTTAGGCCTATCCTTACATGATATTTTAGTATCAACTATTGACTCATTACGAAAACATTACAGTCTATGATTATTTCTTAAAATATTACGAAGAGGTCGTATAAGTTATAGATGTATTTATGTAGTAGCAAACTAAATTACCCCGGAGGTAGGTGAGGATTTTGATATGGAGGCTAAATTTACAACATTTTCTATTTAGTTTAGTTCTAGCATTTTATATTTTTAATATGTCCTCTAGAATTCATTAAAACACGTTTTTAGGGGTTATTTTTCAAATAATTTCCGGAGGGGGACCCCTGGACCCCCCTTTTAACGTGTGTTATACAGAATAATCTTGTCCCAGGGCCCCCAAGACTGTAGTTAAGCCCCTGTGCTAGTCGCACTATTGAGACTAGATATGTAATAATAATTGTTCTTTTATTTTTAGGGTCCGAGGACCCTTATACTTTTCTTTGTTGTTAACACACCTGATCATTGAAAGTGCCCATTACAGACATTTGAAACTTTGTAATTATGTTATTGTAATAACCCAAACGCGGGAAAAATTTAGGGAAGCTCCAAATAACCACCCCTGGAGAACTAGGGGTTGAACATTTGTTTAAAGGAAATGCGTCATGTGAGATGTTAGGAAAGAGAAAGACGCCCCAATTACACAAATATATTTGTCAGTTTTTTATCCATTCATATTTGCACTGCATGTATTCCGATCCCCCATCCTTCTATTTTATATTTTATTTTAACAAATTAATAAAAAAAAACATTAAAAAAATCTATAGTTACTCTTTTTAATTTCTCATATTTTATTGTTTATTGTTTATTTTTTTTTATTTTTATTTTTATTTTTTTTTAAGGCAGAAGGCAGGGAGTTGGAAGGCCTTTTACGCCCTTACCCACATACGAAATTACACAGTATGTGGAATGTCGGACTCGCTGGTGGTTGCAATACAGCCCTACCGACTAAACCTCTCCCTTCCCCCAAAGGCGTGTCAGCCAATATTTAAATCGGCTATTGGCACCGGGACAGTTTGTCGGTCCTCCTCTATTTCTACTCCACTAAGTTTGACTTTAGTGTCTGTAGGGAAGGACCCTTTTCCATCACCCCCCTTAGTCCTCCTGGATCCTTAGCACCTGTCTAAGGGAGGAGGGTTGCAGTCCATCGATGCCGATGCTGACCTCTGGCTTGTTGACCGGCCGAGACCGACGACCACCCCGCGCCCCCAAGCTCCCCCAGAAGCAGCCATCCCCTAAGATGAGCACCATTCGACCCGGCTCCCCTGCCTCCGTCAAGTTCACCTTCGCTCCAGGCACCCACCCTCAGGGAGGCGTGCCCCCAGAAAACCCCGAGAGACAACGAAGCAGCCACGCCTACGACCGGCCGTCAGCGGATGGACTGCGGGGGGGGG
>KZ652348.1:17237-35383 GCA_001010745.2 Gerris buenoi | reverse complement strand
CATCATACATATGTACATTGTACCGCCGAAGCGAGTATGATGTGATCAATAGTGAGCCATATAAATCAGAGTGTCACGCCGAGGAATCGAACCGTTGAACTCGTTCCACTCAATGATTCAGTGATGGCCGAGCAGAGGTGGTTTAACCGCCGCGGCTACGCTACCTCTCCTTACATTGATGCAATTTGTTCCCTGTGTTTTCTCTTTTGACTGTGTACATACAAAATTTTATTAAAATCTTTAAAAATACGAATGAAATTTTGCATAAATTTAGATTTTGAATAAATTAATTATTTACAATAATTAAAATTGTACCCCATATTCTTATAATGTTTCCTATATAAATAAAGTATTGCAAATACCATTATAGCAAATTTATACAGCCTGAATTGTAACAGAATATTGGGAAAAATATATTAAATTATTTCTTTTATCAGTAGTATTATTGATAACAGCATAATATATATATATTTTTTTTTTCTTTTGGGTTTTAGTCCCGATCAACTGCCAGGGTTATTACAGGACGGGGGTTATCCGGCCACTTTGTTTTATTGTTATTTGCTAATTTAAGTATATTAAATACTTTTTCCTTAGACCCTACTATCGATAAAATTTTATATACAAAGAAACAAACCTCACTACTTACTATTATAAGTTAGTTTTTAAAACAAAGATACTAACTAATAAAGTTGCCAATATTGATAATAGAACTAAACTTCCAACATTATACGCCCAAAATGGATTTTCTAGTTTCTTGTAACAGCCATCTTGGTAAAATTCATTACATTTTTCATCAGAACAGCAGGATTCTGGTATACTAGTTTTCCAGTCGGCAACACCACTAACTCCACAGCATTTATACTGTAAAAATATGTGGTAAAATTAAGTTAACGATTTTTATTTTTTCCAATCTAGTTATTGTATCACTACCAATATAATTTTTTTTACACAAAAATATATATAATAGATAGAAGACGTCGTTCATAAATAAATGGTTTATGGTTTATGCAACGTGGATTATTTTGTTAATTCTTTTAAAATTGTTTGAAATAACCTGCTTCCTCTGAATCTGGCTAAGATTAGTTAATAATCTGGCAACTTAATTACAATTATATATTTATACAATTTTTTATATATTATTACAATTAAGATATAATATTATCCTTATTTTCAGTTAAATAGATAAAACAAAATNATCAGAAATCATAATCCTAAACCTAACAAATTCTAGATTTTATTGAGAAAAAAATGAGATAAGAGAGAAATGTTGTGAAAGAATAAAAGCTCAAAATAATAAAGGGAAAAGCAACAAGTAGGTACATAAGAACAAGAACTTGAGAGCATGTTAAATAAGCTTGTTACAAAAATAAATATAAGATTAAAAATCCTAGATATATTGCTTTTTACTTTGCCTGCACTGTTCTCAAGATGAAACATCTTTGTCATTTTAGATTGTGTTCATTTAACAGGTGCACTTAATTTTTCAAATTTGTTTTATAGATATATAACTATTTTCATAATATTTGGAAACTACGTACATGGGAAAAGATGCATCCCTA
Source organism: Gerris buenoi (assembly GCA_001010745.2). Taxonomy (NCBI): domain Eukaryota; kingdom Metazoa; phylum Arthropoda; class Insecta; order Hemiptera; family Gerridae; genus Gerris; species Gerris buenoi. Next base: position 33,824 of record KZ652348.1, on the reverse strand, counting down.
AAATTTTAGACATTAGCTTAGATTCATTCTTTTTAATTTCTCATATAAAGAGAAAGTATTGTGATGGCGCGAAAATTCGATTTTGAAATTTTGATGGATTTACTCGTATTCAGGTCTCAGTCCAAGAAAGTGGTTTTTCAAAAATTTCCGTCTATGCAGATGCCTGGAGCCAAAACTACTTTGCCGATTTTGACAAAATGTTCAGAAAAATCGTACCCTGAGGCGAAATCGATAAATTAATTTTAGCTCCATATATGAGGGCGCTACCCCCCAAAAACTCCGAGAAAACCTGAAATTTCTCGAAAACGGTTCCGTCGATTTTTATTTTTTTAAAAAATCTAAAATGTAGTCCATTTAAATAAAATGTAACGATATAAGCCGTTTTCCCGGAAAAAATCTAGTTCATGAGAAAATATGTAGCTTTAAACGCGGACGGTAAAAGGCCGAGTTCGATTCCCAGCCGAGGAGAAGTTATTTTTGTGATACATTTTGATAAAATGTTCAATAATAATTAAATGGAAAACACTGAGCTAAGTAATTATGAACTCGTATATGAGAATATTTGTCTGAGTTGTCTCTGACCGATTATTTTTCTTTAAGTGAGAGGAATATGAAGTACTATGAAGTAAGTATTGTATATGTATATTTAGGCTTGCAAGCGGTGAATTTTATCCTAATTGCTCACAGTTGAACTAGTTTGGCTTATCTGATGAAATATGCTGAAAATAATCATGCTTGATGGTTTTTAGTATTTTGTTTTGTTTTATATATATATATATGCCTAGAGCATAAACTACTGGGCCTATTTTGGGCATACATCTTCAGAAAAAATATACCCCGAGGTGAAATCGAGTGTGAATTTTAACTTTAATTTTGGGGGCGCTACCCCCTCCAAAAAATGTGAATAAAATTATTTCTAGAACCAAAAATATCAAAAAATGTTGATGAAATTTTCAATAATAATAATTAAATGTAACTTCGAAAACTATTAAATGGAAAACATCGGGCTAAGAAATGTTGAACTTGTATATGAGAAAGTTTGTCTGAGTTGGGGAATTCTTCGTGCGTCACATATTTTGTAAGAAGAAATATTCCCCCCCCCCAAAAAAAATCATTTAATATCTTGAGAACGGTTTGAGAGAGAGAAGTAGTTTTCATTGGCAATAAAAGTGCAGTAAATGGTTTAAAAGTTTTAGCTGAAACCAACTATTTAATGGCTGCCATATCGAAACTTCCGAACCAGATTAATGCTAGTTAAACAAAATCTTCCAAAACATTTGGATTTTAAAGGTTTCAGCCAGATTTCATCAAAATAAGACAAATATGTGTGGAATCACAGAACTATATATTAAATTTCCTTCTAAACTTATTTTAGTGCTGAAAGCACATCTTTACTTATTTTTTAATTTTGGTCAAATCCTAATTGAAAAGCACTCATGGTTTTAATCAGAGAATAGCGTTGGGATATTAATTTTAGTTAATCCTTCGAGAAGAGGATATCATAANCAATAGTGAGCCATATAAATCAGAGTGTCACGCCGAGGAATCGAACCGTTGAACTCGTTCCACTCAATGATTCAGTGATGGCCGAGCAGAGGTGGTTTAACCGCCGCGGCTACGCTACCTCTCCTTACATTGATGCAATTTGTTCCCTGTGTTTTCTCTTTTGACTGTGTACATACAAAATTTTATTAAAATCTTTAAAAATACGAATGAAATTTTGCATAAATTTAGATTTTGAATAAATTAATTATTTACAATAATTAAAATTGTACCCCATATTCTTATAATGTTTCCTATATAAATAAAGTATTGCAAATACCATTATAGCAAATTTATACAGCCTGAATTGTAACAGAATATTGGGAAAAATATATTAAATTATTTCTTTTATCAGTAGTATTATTGATAACAGCATAATATATATATATTTTTTTTTTCTTTTGGGTTTTAGTCCCGATCAACTGCCAGGGTTATTACAGGACGGGGGTTATCCGGCCACTTTGTTTTATTGTTATTTGCTAATTTAAGTATATTAAATACTTTTTCCTTAGACCCTACTATCGATAAAATTTTATATACAAAGAAACAAACCTCACTACTTACTATTATAAGTTAGTTTTTAAAACAAAGATACTAACTAATAAAGTTGCCAATATTGATAATAGAACTAAACTTCCAACATTATACGCCCAAAATGGATTTTCTAGTTTCTTGTAACAGCCATCTTGGTAAAATTCATTACATTTTTCATCAGAACAGCAGGATTCTGGTATACTAGTTTTCCAGTCGGCAACACCACTAACTCCACAGCATTTATACTGTAAAAATATGTGGTAAAATTAAGTTAACGATTTTTATTTTTTCCAATCTAGTTATTGTATCACTACCAATATAATTTTTTTACACAAAAATATATATAATAGATAGAAGACGTCGTTCATAAATAAATGGTTTATGGTTTATGCAACGTGGATTATTTTGTTAATTCTTTTAAAATTGTTTGAAATAACCTGCTTCCTCTGAATCTGGCTAAGATTAGTTAATAATCTGGCAACTTAATTACAATTATATATTTATACAATTTTTTATATATTATTACAATTAAGATATAATATTATCCTTATTTTCAGTTAAATAGATAAAACAAAATGTTGTTAGTTACGTCTTTTTGTATCTTATCCCAATAAATGCTTGGTGCAAGATGAGAATACATCGAATCCCATATACTGAAGTCATTTATTGCTGATGAAAGTCGGTAATTAGCAAGAATAACTGCAATTGCCATTGCTCCCAACAAAAGTAAAGCCTGAAATTTTTTAAGATGCAAAAAGAAATCTTTAGAAATATTAAAGGTTCAATATATACCTACGATTATTATTAACGCATTATTCATTAAAAGAATATCTGGGATCGATGAAATGATGGTGCCTGTACTAATGTATTAAAAACATAGACCTACCTGGCATAAAATATTTTTAAAAAATGGTACCAAATTGCCACCAGGCTATTTATGTAGATATTTCAAATTTGATACATTTGATATACAATCGATCTCACATTCTATTGTACCAAAAAAACTTTTTACCATACCGGCTTTTTTTGTACTTTCTAAATGACTATAATATTCATCCAGGAAAATAAGTTAATTGATTTTTATTTGTTAAGGCTATAAAAATATGTAATTTTATTAAAATGAATAGGTACTTAGTTTTAAAACGTAATTTAAGGCAAAATAATGCTAATGCTAAGGCCAGTGGTGCACCGTGCACCCATGGAAAGGGGGGAGGGATTCAGTCCCCTCCCTTTGAATGTGGCTATGTCCTCCCATTCAAACCCCTTGAATTGCATTAAAAAAGTATTTTACAATAATTTAGTAATACAATTTTCTTTGTTTCCTTTTATTCAATACAATACAATAATAGTGTATCAATTATATTGAAGTGCTACTGCTTATATTCTTCTGTGATAATTGCTTCCTTAGACTATACATACCCCTCCGCCCCCGTCACAACTTTAGGCTTTAGGCTCTTGGTTCCAGCCACCAACCCCAGAATAAATCTGGGTGATCCACTGCTAAAGGTACATTATTGTATTTATTAGCGGTGCAACTAAATGCGCCACCGATAAATAAATGAAATCGATCTAACCTAAAGAACTTTAAAAAAAAGTTTGTTGAATTGACTGAGATTATATTAATTTTAGTTAATCCTTCGAGAAGAGGATATCATAAATCATAATCCTAAACCTAACAAATTCTAGATTTTATTGAGAAAAAAATGAGATAAGAGAGAAATGTTGTGAAAGAATAAAAGCTCAAAATAATAANTGTACTTTCTAAATGACTATAATATTCATCCAGGAAAATAAGTTAATTGATTTTTATTTGTTAAGGCTATAAAAATATGTAATTTTATTAAAATGAATAGGTACTTAGTTTTAAAACGTAATTTAAGGCAAAATAATGCTAATGCTAAGGCCAGTGGTGCACCGTGCACCCATGGAAAGGGGGGAGGGATTCAGTCCCCTCCCTTTGAATGTGGCTATGTCCTCCCATTCAAACCCCTTGAATTGCATTAAAAAAGTATTTTACAATAATTTAGTAATACAATTTTCTTTGTTTCCTTTTATTCAATACAATACAATAATAGTGTATCAATTATATTGAAGTGCTACTGCTTATATTCTTCTGTGATAATTGCTTCCTTAGACTATACATACCCCTCCGCCCCCGTCACAACTTTAGGCTTTAGGCTCTTGGTTCCAGCCACCAACCCCAGAATAAATCTGGGTGATCCACTGCTAAAGGTACATTATTGTATTTATTAGCGGTGCAACTAAATGCACCACCGATAAATAAATGAAATCGATCTAACCTAAAGAACTTTAAAAAAAAGTTTGTTGAATTGACTGAGATTATGATAATGTCATTCTCTTTTTATCAGCCAAAGGAGGGCGTACATCCCATGAGTTGTAGAGGATCACAAGGGCATTTGCTCCTTGAGGACTTGAGAGCCTGACCCTTCTTTGTCAGGATCAAGCCCTTTTTAGCCATCAATTTATTTGGCTATACCACCAGGCTATTCTCGAGCACTAATTATTAACAAAAGCTTTTATAAAGGGATATTAAAATATATTATAATGAGATTAAGAAAGGGTTGAAAATATACTAACTCTAATTAAGCATCTCAGAGATTAGTGTATTTTACAAATTCAGTTGGTTATTGAATATTTTATAACAAATACTTATTAGTTAATGAAACTATTCGTTAACTCAAAACGAACACCCAATACAATTACATATACGAACAAGTATAAGTAGGTTTTCTTAAAATAAGTAAATATATCTACTGCTATTAAAGTAATTTCAAATTTTTAAACTCACTATAAATGAGATCAGGAGAACGAATATATGAAATAAATTAGTCACAATTGTAACAATGAAGATGGCGGCTGTCACAGTCATTATAACGATGGCCAATGGGTAGAGCAATTCATTCGTATCCTTTAACTCTTTCGATACGATAGGACCGGTATCTTCGTACAAATTCTGGAGTTTAATTGTGCTGACCAAAGTTCCGAGAGATAATAACTGATAACAAATATAATACAAAAGACGATTCTGAAATGACTAAATGACTCAAAATTGAAAGGTTTTAATTTAAATAGCATACCTATAAAGTGATCGTGAGCACTGCAGAAAAATAAGTGTAATAATTGTGAATTATATTTAAAGCTACATATTTTGAAAAACTAAAATATTTTGTATAATTAATGTCAACAAATAATCACTTTTAAAGGGAACAAAAGTTTTTAACTCTTTATACAGATGGACCTGCAAAAATTATTGCTCTTTTCAAATCGATAAAATTTTCAATTCTATTTGATTCTGATCTAGATCTACCTACTATTGTTAACCAAGAAGATTATAGATAAATACAGAAATAATAATAATCTTAGTTTTCAGCACATGCATGTACTAGATTTATTCTTAATTCATTAAAAAGTTTTGTATTTAAAATGGCATAACCAATAACAATTTAGAACCCCTGATTCATGAATTTATAGAGTTTTTAATTCTGTGAATGAATTCGACAGCTATAAGGCATTTAAAGGATATAAAGTATTTTCTCCATACCACGATCAAAATTAGACTTATGTAATAACAGCAGCCACCGGAACAAACCCCACAGCATGGTGATAAACACATGGGAAAACGTTCTTTCAAATAGGAACTTTGAGTCTCCTTCTCTAGATTTGCAAACTTTTCTTAGTAACTTTCTGTCATCGGGCTTGTCACTGTCATTAATGATTTTTTCGAGTTTAATGAAACGAAGTATAAAGTAAAATCCGTAGTGTTCCTTCAGACACAATTCCTTCTCCTCTTCAAATAAATCTTAATATGAGAAGAATTTAAAGCATTGATCTTATTTTGAAGTGGTGATCAAATTATCAAGGGGATTAGTGATTATGTTTAATAGATCCTGAATTATTTTATAAAAATTATTTCATGGGTATATTGATATTGAGTTCACCCAAAGATTTATTGACATAGCATATAACAATAGAGTAAATTTATAAAGAATTGTTTATTCTTGCAACAACTTGTTTAGTTGTTGCACTGGAGCGTTTTCTTTAGTTTGGTGTATTTAGTTTCAATTAGTCCACCACGCGGCAGTGCAATCTATATGAGTGCTACTTTTCTACACATCTACATTACAAACTCTTAACTTTATAACTTTTTTAACTTGATAATTATTTTTATAGTTATATTTGCAGTAATTTTACTAAACACTCAATAATTATTATTAATAGAATAACTGATCGAAGAAATAGCCCCCATAGTGGTAGGCCTGCACTGTAGGGGAGAAAAAAACGAGACTTTTATCCAACCCAAGAATTTAAACGTCAATCAATGCCAGTGCAACAACTTGTCTATTCTATATAACTTTACATCAGAGTGTTAAAACTAACACACACCAGAATAAATCAGACTATTCCTTCTTGTTGAGGAATCAAGACAATAGGCTAATCTGCAGTTATCCATTCAGTCGAGAATCGCTTGGCGGCCCAATTTTGCACTTAAGAGATTATATCCCTTTGTCAAAAGAGTTCATTTTTTAAGAGTTATACATTTGAAAGATTATATCTATATAATTAATACATTTTAGAGGTGATATTCCTTTGTCCAAACAATACATTCGATTTAGGGAACATTAATTGTCTAACCTCTTTTCCTAGGTGGCTGGATAACTGCAGATTTACCAGACAATATTTAATTTACATAAAATTAACCCACTATTAACAAACAATCTAATCTTCGTTTAAAAATCAGACTAAATGAACATGTCGGTAAATTTGACATGCGTTACAAGAAAGCCCTTTAAGTTTTATAGACATGTCCAATCCGAATATTTTAAAAATTATCTAAATATTAATTAATATAATCCTTCTAGATATTACTCCTTGTCGCCCAAAAAGGAGGCGGTACCGCCACTTTGTTGTCTAAATTGCTTATAACATGTGTTTATGTCCTACATATTTCAATATTAAATAAAATTTTAAAAAAATTATAAACGATAAANTTTTTTTTTTTTTTTTTTTTTTTTTTTTTTTTTTTTTTTTTTTTTTTTTTTTTTTTTTTATGGCGATATATAATTAAATATACTCTGATAAATTAATTGTGCCATTTCGTCTTAATCAGATTGTAACAATTGTTTTCTTTTCTTCTTAAAAGATGGCAATTAAATGTGGTAGAACATGATATTGGATATTTACAATATCCTACACTGTTATGTAGAGTGTTTTCCTTTCATTCATTTCGATTTCTTAATTATATTTTCTAATAAATATTAAACATTTTTGTGTGAAATCGGTTTGATTTTCACGAAATGTAATAAAGTTTTGTTAAAATTTGAACAAGTATTTCCCCGTGAGTACTGTTTATCTTTAGTATTAGAACTATTTCTGTTCATACAACGAGTAAAAAAAAACTGACACAATCAACAAATATTAATGGCTCAACTGTGTACCATTCTTTAATGTAGTGTCTTGTTCCGTTCCAAAACTTTTCCTCAAAAGTTTTGTTTGGTTAATCAAGTTTCATTTTAGGACGAGTATTACATTTTTTATATACGTATATAAACTCGAATTATATTTTTAGCATTAAGATAGAAATTTATGATATTTTGTTACAGTGTATTCCCATTAGAATATTGAAGTTTTTAGGCGAGAATCCCATGAGATAAAAACCTACTTTAGAAGAAATAAACTTTGCTAAGATATTTCGTCCTATTAATAAGTCAAATAATTTGGTATTTCACTTTTGAATGGATGAATAAAATATGGCATAAAAGTACATTTATCAAATTTTACTCCGAAGGAAGTTTGTTATCTATCCTAATCTTAATCAAGCGAGAATGATATAAATTAAACATATTCCGTGAGTTGTTGTTTTCGACGTGTAAAAGTCTTATTTGACAATAAATATAATTTATCTACTCTTTTCCACAAAGAGTTTTTCACTATATGTTAGTACCTTATAATCTCAGCAAACCCAACTAACTTTATTTATTATTCTTTGTAGGACGCTTTATATATAGCATTTTTTAAGTTAGTTAAAAATGTTATCAAAGTTAATAATAAGAATATTAGAGATTGATATTTAAATATCGAACTGATTTCAGCATCAAGGAATTAACAAGAAACACCATAACCATGAAACCTAAATTGATACTAGATACTAGGATCATTGATATGTGTATACTTTTTTGTTGATTTTATCATAATGCAACTAATATTGGAAAATGTTAGTTGCATTATGATAAAAGTAAAGTATAATAGTAGTAAACACCCTAAAGATAGCCTAAATTGAACTGGCTTAGATGTCTCACGAAATTAATTTACCATATTAAGTACATATTCTATATCAAGACATTGAAGCTTAGTCTAATCAGTTTCAATTTAGACGTCCTCATAGTTTAGACCAGCGTTTCTCAACCGGGGTTCCACGGAACCCTGGGGTTCCATGAAGGATAGCTAGGGGTTCCGCAAGAAATTTTAATGAAATGCAGCAGCAAAATAAGATTGTAAAAAATAAATAAATAAGAACAAAAAAATACCGGTGTGGAAATCCCTCACATGATTTCATGTGTGAAATCCACACATCGCAACATTCCTTTTATGAAATGTTGTGATGAAGAAGAACTCAGTATTTACACCCATTCAGTTGCGTNTTTACCAGAGTTTTAAACATGGATTGTATATTTTATGATTATTTTAAGACAAAATTTCTAAACTATTAAAAACTTAAATAAAAAACAATACTTTTATATCAGGATGAAATGCAATTAAAAAAATATAGTTGCTTGGCAAAATTCTCCTATATTGGAAAACACGTTTTCATTGTTGGTTTTGATAAAATTATCAGCTCAAAAAAATATTAGTTCATTATACCAATGAACCTTATAAGAAACCACTACTTCTCCTCTAATACAAGCCTTAGCATAATAATGTTACTATATTTCAAAATTATAATTATTATATTTATACATATCCATATTTACAGAAAGAAGAAAAATAAAAATTGTGTGCCGGGTTAGCAGCTGCTCTTTTTAAAGCAACAGAGAAAGGCCGAAAGTTTTGTTTTGATGAACAGCTGAATAACAACGTTGAACAGCTTTAAGCAGCATTGACATCTAAGCAAGTCAGCAAGTAGTCACTCTGCCAGGAAATTTGGCGAGTGATGTCGGATAAGGAGTGGTTCCTAGTCAGATGCAGGGTGGAGTTAAAAGGGAAACCCACTTACCACTCATACTCGCAGGGTATTGAACAAGACAGAGCTGTGGTATGGAACGAAACTCGAAGAAATCCTAGCTGACGTTTTTGGGAATAGGTACTTTCAAATTTATGTTTACGGAAGAAGAGTTGAATCTTTCGAGGAACCAGAGAAGTAGCACGATGGCTTGATCTCAAGCCATTGCAGTAACATAAGAATAACATTTTCTAACGAATTCGTTCCGAAATAGTTTTTGTTACTCGGACTTGGAGAGTTTTTTACTTGGGGGGGGGGAGCTTCTTTGTTGAATATATAACAATCCCCCCCCCAAATATAAATCCTAATTATAAGTATTATTTAATGATACAGATTAAATAAGTAATTATTGTAAAAGGGGTTCCTCAGATGAGCGACATTGATCTTAGGGTTCCGCAAAGGTATAAAGGTTGAGAAACACTGGTTTAGACAGTTATATAACAATCAATGTTATATAACTAAACATCAATAACACAATTTTGAACCGCAATCGAAGTACAGAAAACCAAAGTACAATTTCTGACCATGGAAATAAACAATAAGTAAAATTAAANAAAGGTATAAAGGTTGAGAAACACTGGTTTAGACAGTTATATAACAATCAATGTTATATAACTAAACATCAATAACACAATTTTGAACCGCAATCGAAGTACAGAAAACCAAAGTACAATTTCTGACCATGGAAATAAACAATAAGTAAAATTAAAGCTCTATTTCCCTTGTAATTGAGAAAATAACAATAAGTAATTTTATCTTTTTGCCGCAAACTCTATCTCTTAAGGTTTTTTTTTTTTTTTTTTTTTTTTCAGATGGAATTTATTAATAAAACTGTATGTCTTGATAATATCCGACTGGATTGGATTACGAAATTTTAAAGGATTAAAAAAAGAATCTTATTTACTTTAGGTGCGCATTTTATACAATTTTGTTTTGCAATGTAAATTATTTCTCCATTAATTAAAATATTTGAAGAACCTATCGAATGAAATATAAATGTATTTGATGAAGCTTCCTCCTGTATTTCAAGCATTAACTAATTGAATTACAAATCAAACGATGTCTTACTCATCGGGTATTTTTATAATATTATAGTTAATTGGACCATTTTTTTTTTATAATGAAAAAGCAATTTATTTTTTTCTCGAAAGAAATTAGAGGTGGTTATTAAATTCTTATTTTTTCATCGTTATTGGTGTTATGGAATCTCTTAAAAAAAAAAAAAGATTTCTTAAAATGTTAAAACAGTTTCGTGAATTCAAGTTTCATGCAACCATTTAACTAAAAATGCAGGGCATGCACACTGAGATTCATGAAGCTATAATTTTGTCGGGTGCTAGAACCTGTTACTTAAAATCCTTAAAAACGGATGAATGAAAATCTAGTTTCTTGTAATTAATATTTCTACCTGTAGCATGTACATATTATGACACTGACCGAAATATGTCTCCTAAATTTGCACGCATTCATAAAACTAGTTGCATGAAACAGGTTTCCCTGTGTGCACTCTGGCTAAAATCCGTAAAATTCACAGGAATTGTTATCACAATTTTTTTTCTGGTTTTGAGAAAGAAATGAAAGTCAACCTGACTTATCTTGATCTTCAACAAGAGTTTACTCAATTGGGATTCGGTAAACATTGCTAGCCATTCTCATCAGACTTTATTGTAACCATAAATACTTTTCAACGTATTTACATTGTATTCAATGTTCACAATGTAAATTCGTACAATAATAAGAAACCAGTGCGTAATGTAATTTAAAAGAATCGGTTTCATTTACTCAAAATAACATGTTTGAAGTTATTTCAACAGACTTTTCTTATGAAATCTTAATGACCCTGTTTAATCATTGGATATGAACATTTTGAGCAATTGGTATTTAGTATTATTATTAGTACAATTTTATATTTAAAGAAAGAAAGCATTTAAAAGCTGAAGTGAAAACTTAATTTTGAGGAAATCTTGTATAGTTTAAATTGATTTCTCTGAGCAGGCTTTGGATCAAAATGAGATCTACCTTGTCTACACATTCCTTTTAGTGGTTTATATTTATTTATTATTTAAAGAGGTATTGACAGTGCAAATACTACCTATATATTTTTAAAAGAAGAAATGTAATATTCAAGTACTATAGTTTTTAGATATTTTTATGTTTTATTAAATAATATGTTGTTTTTTTTTTTTGAGAATTATCTCGTCAACATTTATTGGTAAACTAGATTTTGTCCCCACCGCGAAAGCAAGTAAACTTTTTAATCTCGTTTTAAGAGTTTTTCGTTGAGCTAATGTTGGTTTTCATTATAATGTGAAATTTGAATATATTGAATGTAGGCGTCCAATAAGTCTTGGATTATAATCGGAATTGTTTGTCTTTAAAATTTACCAGAGTTTTAAACATGGATTGTATATTTTATGATTATTTTAAGACAAAATTTCTAAACTATTAAAAACTTAAATAAAAAACAATACTTTTATATCAGGATGAAATGCAATTAAAAAAATATAGTTGCTTGGCAAAATTCTCCTATATTGGAAAACACGTTTTCATTGTTGGTTTTGATAAAATTATCAGCTCAAAAAAATATTAGTTCATTATACCAATGAACCTTATAAGAAACCACTACTTCTCCTCTAATACAAGCCTTAGCATAATAATGTTACTATATTTCAAAATTATAATTATTATATTTATACATATCCATATTTACAGAAAGAAGAAAAATAAAAATTGTGTGCCGGGTTAGCAGCTGCTCTTTTTAAAGCAACAGAGAAAGGCCGAAAGTTTTGTTTTGATGAACAGCTGAATAACAACGTTGAACAGCTTTAAGCAGCATTGACATCTAAGCAAGTCAGCAAGTAGTCACTCTGCCAGGAAATTTGGCGAGTGATGTCGGATAAGGAGTGGTTCCTAGTCAGATGCAGGGTGGAGTTAAAAGGGAAACCCACTTACCACTCATACTCGCAGGGTATTGAACAAGACAGAGCTGTGGTATGGAACGAAACTCGAAGAAATCCTAGCTGACGTTTTTGGGAATAGGTACTTTCAAATTTATGTTTACGGAAGAAGAGTTGCAATTTTTCGAGGAACCAGAGAAGTAGCACGATGGCTTGATCTCAAGCCATATCTACCAGCCCCTGATAACATGAAATTAATACTTCGGCCAGGTCCTCGCCATGGAAATGCCGATGGTTTGACAAGTTCGTTGTTGTAGTGTTGGGCAGCCGAAGAAGATAGTTAAGAAAAATGAAGGATCAGTAGAGCCATATCATTCGGAGCTGGTGATTCGAACCTTAAGAAATCACAATACCAAGACCCACTGCTAAGAAGATTTCGACGGTGTACTAGAGGGTATATTCGACCAAAGGGAGGGATCTAAAATGTTCTCTGTGGAGCCAGTGAAAGAGGCTTAAGGTGAGAAATGACACCCTACTACGGTGATTGGAAGAAGATAGTCTTAACAGTTGAATAAGTAGACTTAACTCTTCAAAATTTGCATTCAAGACCAACAGGTGGGCACCTAGGAGTCACGAAAAAGTTGGTTAAGTTCGAGATAGGTTTTACTTGTCACGCCATTTTATGCAATGTTTGGATGCGAAATGAATCTCCCCGTAGATCTTATGTTCGGTATTAAGTAGAACAGAGGACATTGCATGCATTTTTAAAGAAAGAATCGGGCTAAGCTGGTGGAATTGGCTTACAGATAGGTATATCATGAGGGAGGAGCAACAAAAACACGAGATGGAAAAAAGAATACTATGCTTGATTAGCGAAGCAAAGAAGTTTTCAGGATGGTGACAGACAAAGTGTGGCTTTTGTTCCCGCAAGTTTGACGCGTCAGAAGTACCAGATTTCACAAACCATGGTCAGGTTCATTTACGTTCACCAATAATAATCATTTCGGATGATACAGTTCAAGTTCAAACGCAGAATAAACGCCGCTTAGTCGTTATAAATATTACATATCAAGAGAGTGAAACCATAGAATGTTTGAAGCGTTTAGAGAAGGGAAGAGTGTGACATGTTGTGGCAGCGTCACAGAGTGTTTTTTGTTCTGTTGGTCTTACTTACAGAAAAAAAAAATGCCCAATCGCTGTCAATATTTTCATCTTGTACGTTCTAGGCGAAGAACCGTAGAGATATTTAAAAGCATCATCGATTGATAAAAAATAAATAAAATAATAAAAGCATCTTCGATTATTACAATACTAAGACTTAGTTCAAGGAATAAAAAATCCGAAAGAAAGATTAATAAACTATGGTTGGATGTAATTATTACTTAATTATTATTACTTTCACTTTAAAGTATATGCTTATATTTAAATTGTGTGCTAGCTCAGTTCAATTGGAAGTTAATTTACTGACTGTCAGTAAAAATGATATATTTTGATGAGTGCAGTTTTTTCATAGATTTATTATTGACAAAGGATACTAATAATTGTTTTTATTCCAAATAATGAAAATCAATATTTTTAAAAATTTGCCAGGAGAGAAAATAATTTTGAGTAAATATCAATCAATCAAAAAGGGAAAATCTATTCATCTATCAACAAAAAAGCAATAGGCCTCCCTAAATAAATTGAATTTTTAATTTTGGCAATCTTGAGTTTTTTTTTTAGGGAATCCTTTTTTCCTATCCGTTTTATTTCAATTTTTTTTATCTAGTGGCAACTAACAAAACAGAAAGAAAAGCTTGTTTACTTTGATGGGGAAGCCGAACAAAGTGAGTTGGTTTCAGTGGGGATCCATCCCAAGAAACACGACTAAGTGCCCAATGAAAATTTAACATCTATTACAGATCCTCTCTTGTTGTTTTACACTTTGTTTGTTCAGTAACTCCAATAGAATACAATAGAATAGGGATTGGTACCTTAATGGAATAAAAAACAAAGGTAAAAGTTGTTTTGAGATTCAACAAAAACGTGTAGGATCGAAGTGAAGGCACACACACCAAGAAAAAACCGGTTGCATGAATTTTGTTTCTTGCAAACAATTTTATGAAAGTAACTCATTTCATGCCTGAATACTCACTAAGAAAACTCATTTCAGTTTGGTTCATTATTAAATAAATAGAACAAGCATAATTAAAGAAACAGAGAGCTCACTAACCAACCACAGATACTGGTAAAACGAAACTAGAGTTTCATACAACTGTTTTTATGAGTTTCGGTTTCATGGAACCAGTGCACTGAGGCCTCTGCGTTTTTGGTCAAATGGTGCCATGAAACTCAAGTTCTCGTTTCGTCAAATTGGTTTCATTCAAGCAGTGCTTAAGGCGTGCCCAGTGCCCACTGATAAAACTGGTTTCATGAAACAATTTAATTAAAAACATTAAGATATAAGTAGTAGTTAAGTTTAAATAGTAAGTAACTAAGTGTAGTTAATTTGGTTTCACGTAACATTAGCACGCAACCAAAAAGTTAGGTTTTGTCGAAACCAAGTTTCATGTGTGATTTCATGTTTGTGGTTTGTATTATCTTATCATTTCAGTATTGATTATTGTGTTTGTTTTTTTTGTGTTTAGTGGTTTGCTGTTTGCTTAAAGTTTTTTTTTATTTAAAATAAGTGACTTAAGAAGCATTCAATTAATTGAATGTGTTGAAAAATTCCTAGATTGTATAATATGGAGATAAAAGAATACAGCAAAAGGGACTAAGTTCAAAATGCAAATCAAAGGGCAATGGGAAAACATTACAAAGGAACTCAAGAGTTCAGATAAGCTCTTTTTCAAGATAAAATAATATATCTTTTTGAGAGGATATGATGAAACATGATGAAAAAGGGTTTCCTCTTTGAGCTCAGAAACATGCAACTGGTGTTATAAAACCAGTTTATTCAGTGTGCAGCTGCCAAAGGCTACACTTAAGCTGCCTAAGACTATTTGTATTAAACCATATGTTTCAAACAATAACTATAAGAGTTTAATTCAGCATTTAAATAATATATTGCCTATGAACTATACCTTATAATGCAATTTGGCTGAGAGAAAATAAACTATAGTTAAATGATTGCCAAGTAGGCATAGAGAATAGTTTATAACTAAATTTAAGCATAAGTTTTTTGAAATACATTACATTTTACTATACAATTTCAAACTAGGCCTTTAAACATCCTCGGGGTCTATCTGTTCAGCTAACAGCTAACAACTTCTACCACAACCAAATTCAACTTACTTCAAAACAGTATCAACCTCTAAACGAGTTAGTGACCAGTGAAGAAGATAGGAAACAAAATTTAAGCAAAAAAAAAAAAAAACATTTCTAAGTTAAATATACTACTTTTATTGCTCGACATAACAAAGGGTATATATTAAAATATTTTCTTGTTTTCAAAGTCGCAATGATAAAAAAAGGAAAAATTCATAGGATCCTCCAGATAAATG
Source organism: Gerris buenoi (assembly GCA_001010745.2). Classification (NCBI taxonomy): domain Eukaryota; kingdom Metazoa; phylum Arthropoda; class Insecta; order Hemiptera; family Gerridae; genus Gerris; species Gerris buenoi. Next base: position 18,129 of record KZ652348.1, on the reverse strand, counting down.
TTACAATAACTTATCTTTTATCTCATTATTAAAAATCAGTTAAGTGATTGCATTATTTAAGCTTTGTATTATATGACTTTTTTCCAAAAAGAATAATCAAAAAATACGAAAGTAAAGAAGCTTCTGTAAAACAGGAGATAAATGCTTGAAGTAACAGAATTTAAATTTACTTAACTGCTAAAAAACATATTATTCTGCATACTTGCAAAGTTCGTTTACTTAGAGGTCAAGAGCCTGGTGTATTCGGTTGGTTCCCTGATTAAGATAGATCGAGAAAGGGCGGGGCGGTTGAATAAAAGCAAATTAAAGCCGGGGAGAGCCCTAGGTCTACCCTTTATACAGGTCAATGTTTGAGAATTCTCCCATCTATACTTATTCTGGAGCTGAGTATGAAATGTGAGGGTGGGTGTGAAAAATAAACATTTCTCCTTGCTGACCTTATCTTTCCTCAGGACGATACTTTATTCAGTTCAATGAATAATAAAATACTTCGGACTTTTCTAAAACAGATGACATAGATAGAAAGAAAACTCTTTGCCTTAGATCGAAAAGCTTTTCTCTTGATGTTTTTAAAAATATACGACATATCTCTTTACAACTGAATCAGGTTTTTTTCTATAATTTTCTAATACCTCGATAACTTATTTTATATATGCCTATCTATTTAATAATATATGGCTAATTGTTTTCAACCTCAAGATAAAAATATTATAAAGATATGATTGACAGTGATTGAAAACTAATTTCTTTAAAAGTTCTTCCTACAGAAATTTCTCCAAAACATAAATATCTGTAGCTTCTTCACTTCTTCGGCAATTTTGGTTAAATACATTTTTTTTTTTTTTTTTTTTTTTTTTTTTTTTTTTTTTTTTTTTTTTTTTTTTTTTTTTTT
>KZ652348.1:845-16353 GCA_001010745.2 Gerris buenoi | reverse complement strand
AGTAGTTGCACCACCATTAGACTTAGAGACCCAAAAAAGTAAATTAATTAAGCTATCCCCAAGTTTGTTTTAATAATAAATAATTTTACAATATCAACCTAAAAGTACATTATTAAAATTAATAATAAAATAAATCAATTACGTCAAAAACAGTAAATTATGGTGGTAAATTATTCTATTTGGATATAGTATATAATTTAATTAATCGCCTAGGATTATTAACAAACTTATTAAATTCTTCTAAGTCTATCTCTTTCTTTTTTTCTGACGCAAGCTTTCTATGAACACTTAATAAATATAATCAGTTCAGCCTGTTTTCACCCATTATAGATCTGACCCACGTTTATACCCGCCCCAGACTGCTAAATGATCTTTCAATTGTATTTGCTGTACATAGGGAAAAAAAGCTTTAGCTCTTTTTTTTTTTTTTAGCTAATCATTTTTTTTTTAGCTCTTCTAAGCCTATCTCCTTTATAATGAATGAATGAAATGATTGTAGAGATATCCTTGGAGGTTGTCCGTTGTCCTCTGAAAATCTACACTTAAGTGATGAAATCATAGAATCAATATATGGCATAAGTACTGCCCTCCTCCAATGCTCAGCCGAGGATTCTGCTGGAGTGACCGGTGTTTCTAAGCTAGACCGATGTTTCTGTTTTTTCAACAGTTCTAGGGGGTTGAAGGTAATAATGATACAAGAGCTTTTCATCAGAGAGTAAAGGAGCAGAGGAAAGGGTTTCAACCCCGCAACGTTTTTTGCACGGATAAAGATGAAAGTCTTATTGGTGATAAGGGAAGGATACTTGAGAGACGGCAGAATATTTTCAGGAATTGCTAGAAGGTGAAGAGGAAGTAAGTGATCAAGGGAATTGGGAATATATAAGTGAGGGTGACCTAGATGAGAATGAAGTAGTAGTTAAAGATCTTTGTACTCCACCAGCGGAAGAAGAAGAAGAGGTGAGGATAGTAGTAGAGAGTTTAAACGCAAATAAAGCACCGTGGGAAGATAATATCCCAGCAGAATTATGGAAGAATGGAGGAGACTGTTTAAATCATAGAGTAACTGCACTATTGCAAGACATATGGACCTTGGAAGTGACACCGGCAAGGTCATGCAAGGTTTGAGACAAGGAGATGTTGTTTCTACGACACGTTTTAATCTGGCATTAGAAAAAGCAATGTGAAGGATTCTCTCGGGTGGTGCCATATACAACAAAATGACCCAGATTATGGCCTTCGCTGATAATATAGACATCATAGCTCGGAGGTGTGCAGATTTGGAAGAAAGTTACGTTTCGCTACGGGAAGCAGCCAAAAAATTAGGACTTGTCGTTAATACCAAGAAGACGAAGTATATGTTTTCATATAGAAGAAACAATGTCTGGGAGGATAAAGTGCGGATCAAAGGAGAAGAATTTGAAAGAGTCAGAGATTTCAAGAACATGTTTGAGATCCCGGATAACTGATGGGAACGCTGTCTTAGAAGAGAATGCCAGGATGGCGCTGGAAATAGTAGCTATTTTGCCCTACAACTCATCTTCAGATCACGAAACGTAAGCAGTAGCACAAAGCCCATGGTTTAGTCCAACCCACGGACACCTATGTGTCAGAGACTTGGACGCCAGTACGGACTGAAGAGGACAACCTTCGTAGATGGGAGCGAAAAATCTTAAGGAAGATATACGGAGCAGCTTGCGAGAATGGTGTTTGGAGATTCCGCACTAATCAAGAAGTGATGGGTCTATACGATCAGCCAGACATTGTTATTTCGACGAGTTCGATGGTTAGGACATGTGGTGAGCATGGAGGAAAGCAGAGTCCTAAGAGAATGATGGATGAAGACCAGGAGGTGGAAGAAGAAGAGGCAGACCCAGAAGGAGATGGCCGGAGAATATCAAAGACGACGTTGGGCGTTCGCTCCGGGAGGAGACGTGCGCAGGATAGGGAGGAGTGGCGAGCCTACGTTTTGGCGGCCAGGGCCCTTCACGGACCGTAGCGCCGAGGAGTAGTAGGAGATTGAAGATCAATATTTAATTCTTCTGGTATCATATCTGCAGAAGCAAGAGCTCCTTCCAAATTGAATCAGCTGTTTCACGGTGTCCTTTAATTGCATTTAAAACCCTGTTAATATGCTTATGGATATTACACTGAAGAATATCCAAACATTTTAATTGTAGTATATTGGCCACAGGCTCCAATATAGAATAATATTTTGCTATTATTAGTGTAGCCAGTCGCCAAAAAATGGGTCAACTAGCAAAAAAACTAATCTGAGAACAAGATCAGAGGAAGTGTGGTCCAAAATACACAGCAAGAACAAAACTTAAAATGTTAATTTTTTTAAAACAAAATTGCCCATTTATGAAGTGTCATAAGGAATATCACACTTCGGTATTATAAGGGGAGTAACAGTCTGAAGAATAACTTTCCCTACATCTTCTTTAGATTGTTACTCCCCTCTATTTTTTATATGGGGAGTAACAATTTAAAGAAGTGCCACCTATTCTATTATTTTAGTTTGTGGGTATCCCGTCCAAACGTTAGGGGGGGGCGGGCCACCCTCCTGGCTACGCCCATGACTGAAGATACTTTTATTAACCAGTCAACTGAGTAAATTAATCACAATAATAATAAAAAAAAAAATTATAATATTTAGTCTTTGGGACTAAAATACCCAAAAGAAAAAAAAAATTTAGTCTTTAGTCAATTATTATTACGTTTATACAGCGTTGATTTCCGTGGTCTCAGTGTTATATTCTAGATTCTAAATCATTCGGAGGAGACCACGTCAGAGATTTTGTAGATCCCGAAGACTTGAACCCATCACAGGGATCATTTCTTGGAGAGGAGGGAAATGAAATGTTCGTGGTGAGGGAAATTTGGAACGGAAAGTCAGTTTCAAATAAATGAGCTTTTCTTTTGAAAACGGTCTTAGTAATGTAATTTCACTTTTCGAATCCATATTCGAAAAGTGAGGATTCACAAAATCTCTGACGCAGTTTCCTCAGAAAGAACTAGACTTAATATTACATTTATTAATGGTAAGTCAGGAACCAGTGAATTTAATAGGAGGAGTAATTGATTGCGTAAAAGAATATATTATCCACCTTGGAACTATGATACTAACCTACAGTTAGTATCATTTTATCATGTCCATAAAAAGCGAGATAAATAGAAAATAAATATAGGATGAAAAAAGTTTTGGTCGATCAAGAAGATTTTTAAGGGATGCGTATCTGAAAATATAAAAATAAAAACTCTACAAAGTTGCATCTTTCTGGCTGTAATGTATGGTTGCCAAACTTGGCCCCTCCCACAAAAGCTGACCAGAGGCTATATTGTTTCAGCTCAGTGCCAGATGACGAGATCAATGTTGGGCACAAGCAAAAGGAAAGAAAAGAAACATGAACATTATAACCAGGTATTCCTTGACTTTCTTGACGAAAGAAAGTCATAAGCTAAAATGGCAATGGGCTGGACAGGACATGTGCACAGAATGAACACGGACAGATGGGCCAGAATATCTACGGAATGGACTCCATATGGAAATGTAAGGAACAAAGGAAGACCGGCCAGAATATGGGCAGATGAGGTATCGGGAAGCTTAGGGAAGGTATGACACAGAACCTCTACAAATAGGTTAATTTGGAAAAAGCTAGTTATCATCCAACATCCAAGTTCAATTGTTAGACAACAGTGCAATTGTTCGATACTAATAAAAGTTGCATAGTAGGAGAAAATTATAATATTTGCAAATTAATAATTAAACAAATGAAGAATTCAAGATGGTGGGATCCATACCTCTAATTTGGGAGGCTTTTGCTTCAAAATGCCGAAGTGTTGATAAAGCTATTATTATAATTTATGGTATCAATTATACTTGGGGTAGATTATTTAAAATTGCAAACATTTGTTTTTTATATTCTGCTTAGTTGAACAGTTGAGAGTTTGTTGCAAGTTATGCGACCATTTCTCTTGAGAATTATCCCTGTAATGGGTTCAAAAATTAATTTCGCCTTGTAAAAAAACAAGTGAAGCCATACAATCTTTTGAGGGATATTTAAAGGAATTAAAAAAACGGTAGTCTATAAAAATGAACGTGATTCCTGTATCACGTTTTTTCTTGACTATTTCTGATGATTGTAAAAAAAAAAAAAATTATTCACAAAATATTTTATTATTATAAATAATTTCAAAACTATTTTATAGTTTTAATCAGGAATAATACATTGAATGGAGACAATTTGATTAAATGCCATTATTTACAGTAAATTAGATAAAAGTTAAAAATATGTTTAATCTATATACCTTTTTCTCTACATCGTTTAAAATTCTAAAAATATTTTATAATTTGTTAAAAAAAAAAAAAAAAACATTAAATATATTTAATGGACTAGGTGTAAACAGGTTAGTAAAATTAAATCACGTAAAATATTTTATAAAATGTTTAACAGAGTAATGTTTGAATAATAATACAATTATTGGAACCATTAAGGGGACAGAACCATTTCACTTCTTATAATTGAATTCAACCCCGTGTTTCTATTTTAATCTATGGTTATTTTGCATGTTACAAGCTGATTATAATAAAGTGATGTTGTAATTTAGGAATTTAACATACATTATTTATGTTTAAAGCTCACATGTTGATGGTATAAACTTAAGATTACAACTTATTATTATTGATGATACATATTCATTTTATCAGAAAATACATACTTGATGATCAGAAAATTCATTTTATGTTAATCATTACTCTTAAGTCGTTATTCGAATAAGACATCTTGTCTTGCATTGTAACATAACCCTAAGACTGAAGGATAATGAAATGGAATTAACAAATGAAGAATTAGTCAACCATTTCTCATTATTGAGTTGTAGATTGTGGGGGGGGGGGATAATCATTTTTTAATTCTGTGGTTCTCGTAAAATAAAAGTAGTAATCCTCTACTTAATGAGATTCGATTTTTTCCAATTTAATTTGTAATTCAAAATAAAATAAATGAAATAGAAGAACTATTTCATTTCAAAAAATCAATTAATGTACTTCTAATCAATTCTAATGAATATTTTTCTAAAAAAAATCTAGTTAACCTAACCGTCATAAAAAGCTTGATTAAAATAATACGAGATGTAATGTCACTCGATATGTTTGAATACCTATTGTTTACTTTAGATAAATCACATTGAAGTGGATGTCACTTACAAAATAAAATTAATATCCTTAACTCAAATAAGTACAGGGCACTACTACACTCGCTCAATGGAATTAATTAATTAATAAAGAATCTCTGATAAAACATAGATAACTTTTTCAATATTTTATCAGTATCTAAAATTAAAATAGTCCAGGAGATAGCGTGCAAAAAGTGTCTGACTAACATCAAGCTAGAATTTTGTGTACTAAGTAAATCTTTTGGTGCCTTTTAAGAATATGTGGTTGGCTACGTTCGACTGTGGGACATAGCTTGGCAATAGGCATTTGAAGAAGAAGAAGAAGAAGAAGAAGAAGAAGAAAAAAAAAAAACGGTGGAGAGCGGCCGCGTTCAGCCCTTTTTGGTGAACAATGTGATTTTCATGATCCTGAGTACAAAATGAGTTAGTAGACCAAACATCATGTTAATAGTAGTCCGTCACTTAATAGGTGACCTCACTGATTTGAGCAATATTTGAATTTAAATCAAATTATAATCATTATTAACACTGGGATACAGACAGAAAAATAGACTCCAGCCAGCGCCGGGATATTTGAAGTGACAAACTACTAAAAGTAATATTAAGTGACAAAATACCATCAACTTGATTTTTGGTCTACTAACTAATTTCGTACTCAGGATCATGAAAATCACATTTTTCAGCAAAAAGACATTGCCAAGCAATGTGCACTATAACTATAACCCTTATACATATATTATTATATCTTGAAACTTAATTTTGATTCAACACAATTGCTTTTAAACTATTGAAAAAAAAATATATATATCCTAATTAGACAATTAGAATTACGTCGTGGAATATATTACTAGTAAATTTCAATGATAAGAGAATGTTGATAACGTCTTTAATTAGTCAATCAGAGACTTGATCAAGAACTGATTTACATACTGACTCCGACGTGACGTACTCTAACCATCAATCTATATTTAGTTGAAATGCTATTTCTGTAACTTAATTTATTGATAAGTTACCAAATTACCTAAACGATTAGGCAAATTTGAAATCAAGAAGTTTTGGCCCTATCTTTTGCATAATTTGCCTTGGACAAGTTTTATTTTGCGTCATCAATTTTTAAAAGAAAATCATTCAACAACGAATTTACAAATGAACTAAGGTGATAAGGAAAAATTAAAATAATAAATATAAAAATACCATTTTTGAAAACTGGTATTATTTTCAATTTATTTTTTTTATTTCTGTATTCTTCACCTTGTGTCTATGTGCAAAATTTGGGGAAGTGGTTCAAAATTGGGGTAATAGGTGTGCGATGAAACTTACAAAGCAAATTAATATAAGACCAGTAATAATAATAATAATAATAATAATCATGACAGGACCCTATCAATATGTGTATTAAACCTGTTTTGAAGTGCTACATATTTAGGAATCTATTAATTATCTCAAGTATATAGATATTGCATTTTCCCCTAGAATGTATATGTTTTAAAACAAAGCTAGTGACACCTCAGTTTAATATGAAAATCACTTTTTATTATATATTTTTTACTTTCTCATACAAATAGAAACTATTGTGAATTAAATTCCAATTAGCTCAGTATTTTAGGCTCCATGCGTCTGCATAGACGAAAGACAAACATTTTTTAAAAAACACTTTTTTGGACTTAGTAGACATTGCACCACGTAAATCCATTAAAATCTAATTTTAGCGGCATCACAATACTATCTCTTTATAATATATGTACTATGTTAATGTGATTTTGACAGATTTGTTGAAATTGTGTAAAAAAAGAAATAAAATTGAGAAATAAACATATTACGACTAGGCTGTCTTATTGATCCTAGTTGTAGTTACATACTACGTATATGATAAAGTAAAAAGAAGAATAAATTGGTTGATTAAGTTTTGCTATTAATTTTCAGCATGCATTTTATAGATAGCACGATAGCGTTAAGTCATAATATTTATCAGTTGTATATTCAAACAAATTCACTTTTAAACACAGCAAAAATACAGTTTTGGATAGTAAACTGAAAAAACAGAAAAGAGAGATTAACGTAATTCGGCTCTACAACACAGAATTCCATTTACCACAACTATGCTTAATATTTTATTTTAATATATTGTGGTCGCTAATAGCTTGAAATAAAGTATCCAAGGTTATTTTTAACTGTTTTAAAAAGTGACTTCCAATTTAGGAAAGTGCTTCAGAATTCTACTCGGTAGTTACCAAGACCAAGCATGAATTCTTTTAATGCTTTGAGTTCTAAAAGAGGCTTTTAACCAAACCTACCTGCAAGAATATCTTGGTAGTATTTTTTTTAGTATGAATGACGTACAAAAACTCATTCATGCATATGACCACATAATATATGAATAAATTTTGTGAAAATAAATAAATATATATGTCAAAACATTTCAAGAGCTCTTACACAATGGTCACTCAACGACAAAACATTCTTGTCCTCTACATTAGGTACTGTAGAACCTTTAATTTTAAAAATAAATCTAACAAACCAGTTGGTATAATTTAAACTGAAACAACATAGCTTTGACTTTTATTAACTGGTTTGAATTTGGTAAATATATATTTAACTCCAATACGATGTTTTGAAAAATGTATTATATATTGTATTGTATATGTATATATAGATATATATATCGTGTTAAAGCTATATTCCTAAAACTATATTCCTGTTGTTACTAAAAATATGCAAAATGTGCGGTCTGCTAGGCGATAGAAAAAATAAGAATAGCAACTTGATCTGATTTACTGGTAATTTAAATCATTATTTGTGGGTCGTTATTAAGGGTAATTGATAAAGAAATTTAACTAAGGCGAATCTTTAAATTTGGCTATATTTCGCCCCTATCCTGGGCATATGTGCATCTTTACGCCCAACCAATTTATTATTTATTGTCATTTTATTTTTTTTTATTTTTTATTAACATCGATTTCGTTTTGTATAACGAAATTAAGGGTAAATACTCAAAACAAGGATAAATACTCAAAATTGATTTTTTTTAAATACCTATTTCGTATTCCTATAGACAGTCCAAGATCATAATCTAAATTGAATTGATATTATCTATCGGTGTTGAGTAAACGCAACGTAAAAACATTTTTTCATCAACTATACCATTGGTTGAACATATGAACATAGATAATTATTTAAATGGCTAACTTAATACACATTAACATATATTTAGATATATTAAATGTTTATTTAAGGCTTTATGATTCATTGGGCTAAAAACAAGAAGGAATGTGTCAGACACGATTTTCATTTGAAAACATTTATTTTACTCAGATACGCTTTTCTTATTGTCTTTACGGGAGTCTATTTCAATGGTAAAATCTTAGTATTTATTGAAAATGATATGACGAGGGGTTGTATAGTGGCATCTAACTGATGTTATTTTAGACACTTTCTGAAACAATAGGATCGACTGTTTCCTGTCCATCTAGCTGTTACACTGCCTAGTATGCAGGACTCTGCCCAGCCTGTCTGCCCTCTGATACATCATTGAAATTCCTATGTTAGTGTATAGTTGAATAACAGTATTTCTATGTATATCGACTAAATGTATAATATAATTCAATATATTAATATTTTAATCAACATTTTAAGCTTTGAATATATTATACCCTTCAGTATTCTCATACCTTAAACCAGTGATTAAGAAGGTTCGTTTTCTAAACCTAAATCGAACCCAAGCAATTAAAAGTATACTATTTTTTAATTGAAGCACAAATTTTAGACTAATTATTTGTTCAAAAACCAATAATATATGTCGTCGGCTAAGTTCGTCTGTGGGACAAAGCTTGGCAATAGGAATTTGAAAAAAACAAACAGGGGCAGAGTGGCGCATGTCCCGTGTCTCGACTCTCACTTGGTTTCGAGAGACGAGTATACTACTACTCTTTCTACTTTCATAATTATTATATTAGATATTAAGAAATTTTTAACTGTCTGCTTGCCTTCTACATTAAAGACTGCCTTTATTTTGAAATATTTACAAAAAAATAATCAAAACAAAACCAAATTAAATCATCGCTAGGCGACAGTCCCGCCCTTTTTGGTGGACGTGATTTTCATGATCCTGAGTACTATCTTACTCAGTAGACCAAAAATCAAGTTAAACTCCGTCTCTTAATAGGGAGGCCTCATAATTTAAGTAATATTTGACTAACTAACCTATTAAGTGACGAACTATCATCAACTTAATTTTTTGTCTACTAACTAATTTCGTTCTCAGGATCATGAAAATCACATTGTCCACCAAAAAGGGCGGGACATTGCCGCTCTCTACCGGTTTGTTTTTTTTCGAATGCATATTGACAAGCTATGTCCCACAGATGAACTTAACCGACCACATATTCTTAAAAGGCACCAAAACATTTACTTATACACAAAATCCTAGCTTGATGTTAGTCAGACACTTTTTTGCACGCTATCTCCTGGACTATTGAAAGAGATTTTTTGAAAAAAAAATAAAAGTTATATTTAAATATGAGAGTAAAAATTTAATACAAATTATTTNAGATATTAAGAAATTTTTAACTGTCTGCTTGCCTTCTACATTAAAGACTGCCTTTATTTTGAAATATTTACAAAAAAATAATCAAAACAAAACCAAATTAAATCATCGCTAGGCGACAGTCCCGCCCTTTTTGGTGGACGTGATTTTCATGATCCTGAGTACTATCTTACTCAGTAGACCAAAAATCAAGTTAAACTCCGTCTCTTAATAGGGAGGCCTCATAATTTAAGTAATATTTGACTAACTAACCTATTAAGTGACGAACTATCATCAACTTAATTTTTTGTCTAATAACTAATTTCGTTCTTAGGATCATGAAAATCACATTGTCTACCAAAAAGGGCGGGACATTGCCGCTCTCCAACGGTTAGTTTTTTTCAAATGCATATTGACAAGCTATGTCCCGCAAACGAACTTAGCCAACCACATATACTTAAAAGGCACCAAAACATTCACTTGTAGATTGCACGCTATCTCCTGGACTATTGAAAGAGATTTTTTGAAAAAAAAATAAAAGTTATATTTAAATATGAGAGTAAAAATTTAATACAAATTATTTAATATATTATATTCTACCTGAGTATATGTAAATTATGTTAATGTCGGGTCCACTGGAAATATATGAACAATGCAAATAATATATAATTTACCCGTAATGCACATAATTTATAATTAAAATTTAGGTTGTACTCCATACCAAAAATAAAAGAACTAGACATTTCTTGTGCATTTAAATCATATGTCCTTTTAAATTATCATTACTCGAAGTACTTAAAGTATATTCATTGTCATTGTTTTTAACTCTAAGAGAATGATTTGAAATGAAAATACTCAGAAAAAGGGATATATTTATTTTGCTTGAGATTAATATGTCAGATTTTTAATACTTTTCATCTTTTTGTAACAAAAGTCTCCATTACAATAGGTTTTTTGAATACACACAACATCAAAGAGAAGATTTTTTTTTTATTTACGATCATTAGGTAAAAGTATTTTAGAATTTTTGGGAGTTGATCGAACATTTTTTTTTTTTATTAATTTTGAATCTTGTTGATTTTTATTAGAGAATAGAGAACTAATAATATTTAACGTCACCGAGAGTAATAATTTGCATTGGTTTTCGACATTAGGTTAGATAAGTATTACTCTTTGATATCGTGGAGTATCATACCAAAAAACATTATATTATTTGTAACAAAAGGATGAAGAGCACACAAAAAATACTGACATATTAATCTTAAGCAAAAAGAATGACACTCTCTTACAGAGTATTTTAATGTTAAATCATTATTCTCTTCGTGTTAAAAACGAAAACAATAAAAATACTTTAAGTAAAAAGTAAAAGTACGTATTAAAATACACAAGAAAATGACTAGTTTTTTAAAAATATTTTTTATATGGAATACAACCTCAATTTTAATTATAAATTATATGTACCTTAAAGGATGAATATAAACGAATTTGAATGCAAATGTATTTCCCATGCAATTCAGCAATAGCATAATGTACATATCTAGTTTGAATCTTACTAATCAACTATTTTCACCAGCGAATTAATGAATTCAGTTTTCAAACAATCTGAATGCACCTTAAAGACTAAATTGTAAAATATACAAATAAAAATTCACTATTTCCAATATTAGGATGGTAATTTCGAAGAATGGTGAAAGTTGTTACTTATAGCGGGTTAGAAAAACGCATAAATATAATATGAAGAAGGGAACAAAAGTTTTGAGAAAGGGTTCTAATGTCAAACTTAGAGAGTTTAGAGCGCTGAATAAACGCTTCTCCTGTTGAATATCAGTTATTTAATCATGTCAACAGGTGAGGCAAACTTGTCACTAATTCGCTTTAGTTTGAAAGCAAACGTTGCTTCTTGCTTGTATTATAACTTAATAATTTGATATGATGCTTTTAGATTTAACATAACTGTTTAATTATTACCTCTTTGACAATCCTTTTTTTAAATTTTTTATGAAACCCTTAATGACTTACCTAGTATTAGACTTGGAAGTTCAGCAATTATCACATATTTATTATTATATTTTAGTCCATCACATACACTTTATTCTTACTTTATCATACCGTTATATTTATTATTGTCAGCTTTAATAAAAAACAATATAAATACTCATTTCCTCCATTTCATGGAAAAACATTGAACCATGGATACGTTTTTGGTTAATGAATTCACTTTTTCCATGAAATGGAGAAAATCAGTATACCTTTGTCTAATTGATACAGTAGAAGGATCTTAAGGTGTAAAATTATGAAACATTAATCCATGTTGATTACCATTTAGTCCGCTTGGAGCTCTGATATAATTTTATATCAGAATTAGAACTTCTATCGGCAAAATATAGTACTACACTAAATACAATCTACCTCCTATTATACACGATATTTAAACACGTCCCATTTATCAAGTCGTTTAATGCGTGATGGAAATTTCGTCTGTGCCCCATATCCATATGTTCTGATTAATTATATTTATGTACAGGGGTCTTATCAGAGTATGTATGATTCTTATCTCAAAAGTCATAAACTAGGATTTAACCGTACAGAGCTAAATAATACTGGGAGTTTTGCGTCTAAATTTTTATTTTTCACTATAATTTGAGGTTTTGGAAGAGGAATAGTTAACCTTGCCTCCCTCCCTCTTCCTGCTATTTTTAAACTCAACTAGCTATAAAATAGCTATCTAAATAATATACAAAGGAGTGTGGTCAAAATAAGGGCACAGATGTAACTACTATCAAAGAAAGTGGCTAAGAAACACTTACATTATGAGTTGTAAGTGTTTCTTTTTTAATTGTCCCTCTCACTCAAATTTGAAAGGATGCTAATTAGAGCACCCTTTTATATTTATGTTCGAGGAAATTTTGGATCTACTTATTGCCTCAAAAGTTTAAATATGTATTTTTAAAAGTGTCAAAGTATTCAATAATTTTACGTTAGTTAAAAAAACAAACTACACATTGAATTATTATTTCTAATGAATATTGAATAAAAATGTAAAATTAATCAGTAATATCCCAAAAAATAGGAAACCTTTATAGGCTACAAGAGCTAAATATAGTGTACAAATACATTTTCATAAATCAGTTTCTGATATTGGATACCATGTGCTAATAGATTGATTGCAATAACAAAATAAACTTAAATAAAACTCATAAGGAACTAAAATATTGAATATAAAGTTCATAAATTTGTCGGAAGTAGTTATGAAAATATCAAGGATAATAATTAAATACGAATTGAAAGACGATAAGGTTAATAAAGAAACTGTCACACAAAGTTAACAAATGATTATTCACCTACTGAAAATTAAAAATAGACAAAGTTATATATTACAGCCGTTCATAAACTGATATGTTATTGGTTAATAAGGTTAATACATTATGCACTGTATTTATCGGGTATCGATTACACCATCGAATATAGAAACACGAAACATCACGGGAACGCCGACTTCTTATCTAGGTTTCCAGTGGAGAAGGCCAAAAGCACCGATAAAAAAGACCAGGCGGAGGAGTTTCAAATGAAACAGCTAGAAGTACTACCAGTAACGATAAAGGAATTGACCGAAGAAACAACTAAGGACGATGAATTAAAAATGATTATAACATTACTAAAAGAAGGAAAAAGCTTGAAGAAACTGGGATTAAGTGACCAGGAATTCACACTGCAAGGGGAGTGCTTATTTAAAGGAAGTAGAGTCTGTGTACCGAGAGGATTGAGAAGTAAAGTTTTAAAAGAACTACATATCGGGCACTTAGGTATAGTACAAACCAGACAACTAGCAAGAAGTCACTGTTATTGGCGAAACATTGACAAAGATATCGAGGATATGATTAAAGAATGCAGAGGGTGTTGTGAAAAACAAAATAACCCTAAAAAGTTAGAAGACCATCCCTGGATAAAACCGGAGAGACCGTGGAGCAGAATCCACGTGGACTTCGCGGAACCAACCGCAGGAAAATTTTATTTTATTATAGTCGACCCATTTACGAAGTGGATTGAAGTGATTCCAACGAAAACTACGACAGCGGGATGGTGCAAGAAAGAATTGCTGAAAATCTTTACAAGGTTTGGGTTACCAGATACATTGGTGTCTGACAATGGACCCCAATTCACTTCAAAATTATTTACAAACTTTTTAACAAGCTATCATATCAAGCACAAAACGATAGCCCCCTACCATCCAAAATCAAATGGACAGGCGGAAAGAGCAGTCCAAACGATAAAGAATCATTTAAAAGCTATGACACATGAGTCAGGGGATGTAGAAGAAAAGCTATGTTTGCTCTTAATGCAAATCAGAAACGTCCCAGACAAATGTGGTGAGTCAGCATACACAAGAATGTTAGGCAGAGAAGTCAGGACAAGATTAACACTCATAAACGAAATTAAAGAAAATGAGACATCAGTAATGCCTCGAGAAAGCAGCAGAAGATTTAAAATAGGAGAGAGAGTGCAAGTGAGAAACTACTCAGCAGGAACACCTTACAAGTGGTGCTATGGAAGAGTAAAGGAGAGGGAAGGAAAAGTTAACTACGTAGTAGAACTGGATAATGGAGAACTGTGGAGAAGGCATGCTGACCAGATGAGAGGGTCAAGATTTGGGGGGGAGATATGATATGTTATTGGTTGTCAAGGAAACTTGACAACAAACATGTCAAATGTAAAATATAAATAAAGTCAGTCTTGAATTGAAACTAGACCAAACCGAGTATTTATCAATGGCGACGAGGATAAACGAAACGAAAGGAAAAGCGGAAGATAGAGTAAGTGGAGAAGGAGATGACGTTAAAGAAGAGACTTGTAAGAAGTTAAGAAGAGCGCGCGGAGGAGTGAAAGGACAACTGGTAAGAATTAATAAAATATTTACAGCGGCAGATGATCAATGGTTATCCGGGGCCGAAGCAAAGGTGCGAGGAGGAGCAGTGGCAGAGTTGTGGGATAAATTCTTAAAGATCCAAGAGGAGTTAGAGGAGTTGTGCGGAAAGGAACAACAGCTGGAAGAAGAAAGTGAGTACCGAGCCACGATGGAGGATATATATTACCCACTAAAAGGAAAAATTAATAGTTTGGGTCTAGTTGAAAACACAACCAACCAACAGACAGCGGGATACGAACAAAATGTTCAGAGTGGACCACCGAGATCTAGTGGCCCCCCTACGGCAACATTGACATTTGTACCTTTTCAGGAAAATGAAACTTTCGAAAACTTTATTAATAGACTAGAAAATTTTCTAAAATTAAAACAAAATTTTGATCCAGCGTTAAAAGCAGCTACGTTACTACATGCACTGACACCTCTGTTGCATCAGAAGGTTTATGATCTGTTTAGCCCCGAAAACCCAAGGGAAAAGTCTTATGAAGAGATCGTGACAGTACTGGGGGAGTTCTTAGATCCGAAGTTAAACATTTGTGCCAAGCAACACAAATTTATGATGACGGTACAGGGTGAAGAAGAATCGACCATAGAATACGCGTCGGAATTAAGAAAGGCAGCAACTAAGTGTAAGTTTGTTTGTGAGTGCAAGAGATCGATAGCTGAATTACTGTTAAAAATGCAGTTTGTAAGAGGAGTCAGAGATAATGAAGTCCGGGTTAAATTGCTACAAAGTCACGATGATATCAGCTTTAAAGAAGTTGTTAATATAGCAAGCACCATCGAACAAGCGAAGATAGAAAACGAAAAAATGAAGCATAGAGAATTTAAAAAAACTTTTCAGATAAAGGAAATTGAATCGAGGGAACCAGGGAGTATAAAAAAACAAA